>PVJD01000888.1:226523-335441 GCA_004026545.1 Mormoops blainvillei | reverse complement strand
GTGAGAACAGGATGAACAACCTGTTTCTTCAACGAACACACAGCTGGAGAAAAACGAGAGGAGGGGTTACCTCCAATCTAAAAGAGACTTGAAAAACTCTATCAGCCAATTGCAACATATGGAACTTATTTAGATCCTTAATCAAATTGCAGAAGAAATAAAATTATGAGTTAACCTAGGAAATTTGAACACTAACTGTATATTTGATGATATTAAAGAATGTTTTGTTATTTTCTTAGGAATGGTAGTGATATTATAGGTATGTATTTTTTCCAATTTTTTCTTGTGAGCCCGGGTTGGCGTGGCTGAGTGGATTGAGTGCCCGCCTGCGAACCAAAGGGTCACCGGTTTGATTCCCAGTCTTGGGCACATGCGTGGGTTGCAGGCCAGGCCCCCAGTAGGGGGTGCGGGAGAGGCAACCACACACTGATGTTTCCAATTTTTTCTTGTGGTTAATACACATAACATAAAATTTACCACCTTAACCATTTTTAACAGTCCAGTGGTATTAAATACATTCATAATGTTGTGTAACCATCACCACTATCCATCACCAGAACTCTTTCATGTTGTAAAACTGAAACTCTATACACATTAAATAGTAACTCTCCATTCTCCCCCTCCCCCAGCCCCTGGCAACCACCACCCTGCTCTCAGTCTCTATGATTTTGACTACTCTAAGTACCTCATGTAAGTGGAATCATAAGTGCTTGTCTTTTTGTTATTGGCTTATTGGTACAGTTATATATTTTAATACATCCTTATATAGATATAATGATATACTATCTGATCTTTGCTTCAAAATAATTGGGAGGTATGGCAGGGTGAGGAGAGTGGGCAGGAGACGATGAAACAAGATAGGCCATGAGTTGACAATTGTTGAAGCTGGGTGATAGGCGCATGGGGGGTTTATTATTCTCTCACGTATTATTATCTCTGCTTCTGTATGAGTTTGAATTTTCCACAATAAAGATTTTTGTAAAGAACAAAGGCAAAACAAAGATATTTCCAAGCAACAAACGAAAGATAACAAAGAAGGAGGAGGCAGGACCATCATTCAGATGGAGGCTGGCGGTAGCACTGAGGGCAGGAGAAGTGGTCTGGGAGGAGCCGTGGGGAGGTGGGGTTTACTTGCACACTCTGGCTTTGCGACGCCACACTCCCTCGGATTTAAACATCCAAGCAGAAATAAGTGCACCTTCAAAAGATCATCTCTGAGTCATTTAGGGAGAACATCACAACTAAACAAACAAGCAAGTTCCAGCCCGCTACAGAGAGCCCCAATCTTTATGCTTCCTACCCAGGAACACAGCTGTTTATGTCTCCTCTGTGTTTCCTGTCCATAAGCCATCTCCCTATTTGACAAGCAGTTCTCCAAGTCCCATGGTGACTCAAAAGTGATGCAGCATTGGGTACCTTAGAAACCATCAGAAAAGGGAGGAGACTTTGGCAGGGGGCCGGGAGGACTTCTCAGAGTAAACACCTTCGCCTCACCGGACAGAAGGAAACTGAGGCTCAGAGAGCTGCAGTCACCCACCAAGCACAGGGCTCATTCAAGGTAGAGCCACCAGCAGAGCTCAGGGTTCAGGGTTCTCAGCTGACAGAACCTGGCCCAGGAAGGCAATAGGTAAGTAGCAATTTAAACTAGTAACCTACTGAAATCCCTTTTCAACCCAAGCCCTCGGGTCACCCTATGGAAAATCAGTAACTCCTAACACCACTGACATTTCAAGTCTACAGGGACTGAGATCTGATGGACATCAGCACTTGAGATGCCCTCTACCTCCCATCCCTGCCCCTTGGCTCTTGTAAAATGGAGCTCCTTGGCCCAACCTCCTTTCAGGGAGCCCCACCAGCCATCCAGGCACCCAGACAGGAGCCAAGGGACCATTCCTGATGCTATGTCCCAGTGCCTCACAGCTCGCAAGGATCCATCCATCCATCCATCCACTGTTATTTACTGAGCACCTGCCATGGATCAGGCACCCTTCTATTTTTGACATCAATGAATAAGACAGACAAAATCCTTACCCTTGCAGAGATTACACTGTAGTGGAGGAAAACAGATAATAACCACAACAATTAAGTTCATACATGGCACGTTAGAAAGTACAGGAAAAGAGCAGGGTGACAGGGATTGGGGTGCTGGGTGGGGAGTGGTCAGTCATGAGAACCATCTCTGCTTCCTCACGGCCCTGGCCTGGGCCTCATCCTCTTATTCCCGGACCATTGTAACAGCCTCCTCACTGCCCTCCCTTCCCCTACTCAGACCCCTCCTCTCCGTCTTGGAGTGAAGTTCACCTTGTTCAGTCACAGATCTGATCTGGGCCTGCCTAGCGCCTCTGCGATCAGTCCCATCACCCACTCCCTGCCCTCCAACCATGCCCGGGTTGTGCCATCCCTGCCCCTCCTGCTGGAATGTCAGCCCCTGCTGGGTCCTGCATTCTGCAAAACCCACCCTCAGCCCAGTTTCCTTTCCCGGTTGATGAATGCTGTCCCAAAATAGCCTGGGAGCTCAGGGTCTCCACTGCCTGAAGAGGTGACAAAAGGCCAGGGACTATGGCCTCTGCCTTACATTGGGTTCCCGAGAAGCAGGCTCTGAAGCAAGGAGTTGTGTGCGCATGGCTCATTAGAGGGTGCTCTCTGGGGTCGAACCTGCAAGTAAGCAAAGGGACAAACTGACCCATGGTGAATTACAGCTGACGTCTCGGCTGATCCAACAAAGAGCTTCGGAGCTAGGATGGCCCCTCAGAATTGTCCCAAATCAAGGGAAAAGGGTTGGGCCTCTCTTAAGACAGTCACTGGCCACCATGATCCCCCAAGATGAAGCCTACACTAGAGGGAGGTGGTTCCTACAGCCAAGGGCAATTTCCAGCCACCAGTAATCGATATTCCCAGCAGCTGGGGGATGGCGTGTCGACCCTGGAGAGGGCGTCCAAGCAAAGCACCACAGTATCCACTACAGCCTCTGACAGACCTGAGTTTGAATCTGGCTCCTGTCACTTACAGCTGTGTGACTTTTGTGGCGATAATAACAGGCCCCGCCACTTACTGGATGTCAGGAGTCTTAAACAGGAGAGAATCCTCTGGATAAAAATGGCAGCTGGAATGTTAATGCTTTTCTTCTCTCCCTCTCTATAGCCCCTTCCCCTTAAAAGGACAATAGGCAAAAGAGAAGATATAACCCTAGAGGACAGAAAGAAAGGAACATGAATCTTAGTGGATAAGAGAGTTCAACAAATTTCTCTAAGATTAAAAGGGGAGGGAGGAGTGAACGGTACTTATTTTGCAGAGTAGAAAAACCCACAGCACACCCTAAGCTCTCATGTTCCACCACCAACAAGTGAGCACTCCCAGAATAGACACACTTGCCATTCTCTCTACAATCTTTATGGGCTGAAGACCCCTGTAATGTAGGACGCCCTTTACAATGTCCACGCACATGGCCTCCAGTTAATCTATCTGCTCTCCCAGAAATAACTGCTTATTCCCAAACCCATTTATGCCCGTTATACTTGCTTTTGTAATGATGTGATTCAATTTAATATTAATAAACCAATAAAATATGATTGTTTTATGAAACTAAGATGAGTGTCTTGACTCAGTGAAGGCAGATTGTTATTTTTTTTAAATGTTCAGATGAGTTACAGATAAGCAATTGTAACAGATTGGGAGGAAATTATATAAATCTAGAAGGAACCTATATTCAGATTTTTCCATAAGTTCATTTAAGTTTTAACTGCACTATAAGGAAGCCAAACCAGGAAATGGTAGACAATGCTTTGTGCATTAAGGTTTGTGAAAGAAAGACCTTACAGAATTCTAGTTAACAGACCCATACTCAAAGAAAAAGAGATATTTGTATGTTTTAGGTTAAAATGAAATGTTTACAATGTGTGTCGCACTTTTTAATGATTTCTTGCTTGAAAAAAATTTTTGATTAACTTAACTTAAACTAGTTTCTACTGAGACAAAACCTGCAGATGTACCAATGAGAAGAAAGCCAATCGCCTCGCAGAGCCAGGGTGGTAGTTGGGAGGTAGGAGATGCGATTTTGAGGACTGAAAGGGCTGAAAACAGGAGGATTAACTAAGAATCCGCCTGGGGGAACAGTCAGGCCTCACAGCCCTCTTCCCTACTTTGGAAAGAGCGTGGCTACATAGGGCCTGACCCACAGACCTATCACTATGTGCCAAGCTAAGAACTTTATGTGTATAAACCCAACAGCCCATGAGGTAGTATTTTTACTAGGTCTACTTGGCAGATAGGGCACAGACGCAGAGAGATTAAGTGATTTGTCCAAGGTCATACAGCTAGTAAGTGGCAGAGCTGAGATTCAAGCCCTAGTAGCCTCGCTGCCGAATCCATGCTCTTGACCATATCCACACTGCCTTACTGAAGAAACAAACGAGTCCCAAAGAAAAGAATTCCTCTTGTTGATATCTATGTGTCCCCAACCGAAAGGCCAGGCCCTGCCCAGTCCACCCAAGGGGAAACTGGACCATCTGCCTTCACAGGACATCCAGTACCAGTCGGCTTCTCGGATCCTTACCCTTAACTATGGACCAAAGCCTGGAACCACAAAACGCTGGGGACATCTCCAAGATGAGGCGCGACAGAGTCAGAGAGAGACCGCAATAAACCAACCAAAGTGGGAAAACTGGAGGAGAGAGAGACAAGTCAGAGAACAGGAGCAAAAAAATCACTAAGTAATATTCTCAGAGAGATAAAGAGGTTGTATTGATGTTATGGGGGGCAGGGAGAACAAATTTAATAAGAACTCCTGGAAATTAAAAATATGGTAGCTGAGATAAAAAATTCAACAGGAGGATTGGGGCATGAATTCGAGGGAATAATCTAGTGAGTAGAACAGCGGGACAAGGAAAAGGAAAATGTGAGAAAAGAGAAAAGAGACCTGGAAGATCCGTCCTGGAGGCCCAGGACCCAACTCATAGTAGTTCCATTGAGGAAACAAAGAGAAAGATTATTAAAGAAAAACTAAAGTTTCACTGAACTGAAAGATGCTAGGGTCTAGATTAGAAGGGGCCGCCCAGGGCTGAGCACAACAAATGACAGTCACCAACATGTCACATGCATTGCGAAATTCCAGAATTCCAAGGATAAAAGAGAAAATCCTTTTTAAAAATCCAGAGAGAGAAAAGTCACAGATAAAAAGGAATCGGAAGACATCACGTTTCTGAACGATGATGCCAGGTGCAAAAAACAGTGGAGCAGAGCGTGCGTAACCTGACGGAGAATAATTTCCAACACAGAATTCCATGCTTCGCTGAATTATCGACCAAGTGTAAAGGCAAAATACAGATTAAGTCCACATCTACAAAAATGTCCCACCCCTGCTCAGTTTCTTAGGAAGCAACTAGAATTTTCCGAAAGAAGGGACTAAACCAGTAGGGAAACAAAGGACCAAGAAACGGGCACAGGGAGAAAATCCCTGCAGACAGCTGCGCACTGCAGTCTGGAAGGAAACACCCTGGCAAACGGAGCCCAGGACCGAATATGGCACATGACAAAGCTTTTTTGGGATGGAGGGGGGCGCGGAGGGCGGCGCGGTTCCGATGGAGCTTTGGGTGAAATAAAGAGCCACATTTTCTTAATAGGAATGCTGATCACTGAGTTACCTAAAAATAGTGCTCCAGATACATACTGGGCAGACTGATGGGGTTGGAAAACAGCTAATCCTTATTTATTCCAACAGGAAGACAATGGATAATGTCTGAAGTTGGTAAATTAAGAAATAGCTGTATAAGCATATTACTTCGAAATATGTAGGTAAACATCAGAAACACGGGTAAAAATGGCTAAAATGGTTGCAACCAGGATGTGGAGCTGTAAAGATGGGTTTGATGGGCAGGGCAGGGCTATTTTTCAATAAAAGCCTTTGGATTCGCATCCGGTCTTGGGACTCAGATTTTCCTAAAGCCTTTTCACATGCAATATCTCTTCTGCTTCTTCAATAAACTCACTTGCAGAGACAGGAAACTGAGGCTCAGAACAGGGGCAGTGACCTCTCAAGGTCACACAGCAAGGCCTGTCTGATCCTCCTTCGCCCCTACTCTTACCCCCACACCCCGCACCAAGCTCCAGAAATCCGATGACCCGTTCCACCCCGGCCGCCCCAGACCGCATCTCCGAAATCCTCTCTGCAACAGTCCCGTGGGCGCGGCGGGGCTTAGCCAGACACTGCCTCTGCGCCGCCCGTCGCTTCCACACTGTCCTTGGGAGGACACGCGGAGAAGTCGTGGGCGGTGCGGCAGCGCCCCCTGCCGGACACCAGGCACTCTGCTCCCAGCCAGCCTTCCAGCCGGCCAGCCCCGGGCCGTGCTACTGGAAAGGGGTTTTCAAGGGCAGGATCCGACACAGGCTAGTCCGACTCTGAACCTTGTAAGGCCTGGGGACGCTATAATGACAGAGGAACTCTCTTTGGAATCGCTGGACCCGACAGCCGCGGGGGCCCCCTCCTTGGACAGACCTTGGGGCTAGCTCGGGTGATGACCTGCCCAAAATCACACAATACTTTCGTGTTTTGGGACCCAGACCTTTTGTGAACACTTCCAGGGAGTCTAAACCTCCTAGTGTCCAGAGCCCCTCCAACTAACCTCTTGGCCTTTGGTGAAGAGCCAGGGACAAGGCAAGGGAGCGGATTGGGATCCCACCCGGTCAGTACGGACCCCTGGGTGACCTTGGGCAGGACTTCTCCCCAACCCCGGGGACTCGGTGCAGGTGTGGGCACATGACCTCCAAGGGTCCTTCCGCACCGAGCCGCGAGCTGTGCTCGGCGCCTCGCAGCTGCTCACCTGAGGTGACAACGGCGGCAGCGGCTGACCCCTGCTGGCCGAAAAAAGAGTCGCCGCGCTAGACGCCCCCATCCCCGCCCTGGACACAGCTACCACCACCACCACCACAACTGACCGCGTCGCTGTGAAAAGGTGAGACAGGCTGAGACCCCGCAGCACGGCTATCAGCCGGCAGGAGTACATCGCGATGCGATCATACTGAGAAAATAGGCTCAGACAAGGGCGTGGACCCACAGAAGAGGCCTAAACACCCTTCTCAGCTGCAGGTTTCAAATAAGGAGAGACCTCTACCTGTGCCTCCATAAGGCAGCCAGGTCTTCCAATTCATCTTCAGTAAGAGCAGCACAGTGTGATGATTAAGAGCCTTGACTCATACCTTTGTCCCTTCTCAGCTCTGTGACCTTGAGCAAGTTACCAAAACTTTCTGTGTCAATTTTTGCCACCACAAAATGGGGATAATACCCACTGTATAGGAATTTTATGTGAGCTCCTTTAAGAATATAGCAATCCTGTTATGAAGTAGATAGTTATCATACCAATTTAACAATGAGGTGCAGAAACGTTAACTAATTTAAGTAAAGTCACACAGGAAATAAGTGGTGGGTCTAGGACAAAAATCCAGGTAATCACCATACAATACGGATGGTAACAGAACCCATATTATAAGATGTTTGTGAGGATTTTATGAGTTGATATATGCAAAGTGCTCAGAATGGTGCCTGACAAGAGCAAGCCCTAGGTGAACATTACTGCGACTGTCCACTGGGCACCTATTGTATGTCAGGCTCTGTCCTTAGTGCCTTGGATACAGCAGTGAGCAGACCAACAGAGCCACTGCCCTGGTGATGCTACCAGCCTAGAGGGACCAACTGTGAACAAGCCCGAAACATGTCCAGGGTGCTCTATGGGCCAGAATCCCTGGCTGAAGGGTGGCCCAGACCCATACCCAGCCACTGACTCTGTGCCAACTGAGAAAAGTGCTAAACAGAGGTAGGACAGTCCCAGAGTGGGAAACAAAGACCTCAAGCCGAGGCTGAGGGAGGCACCCAGACAGGGCAGCTTCTGAGCTGAGCCTTAGAGGAGGGGTATTTGCCAGGCAGAGGTGATACAGGGAAAAGCACCGTGCTCACCGGCAGCCGTCCTCTTCATCTCCACCTGTAAGTCCCCAAGTCCCCTGCCAAAGGCTGGGGATCATCCGCAGATGGGTTTGGATTTACAAGACAAGTTATCGTGATTGAGAAAACTAGTCCCATAACTCAGAGGGCAAATCGCGTGAGAGCCAGGGCTCAGCAGGAGGCCTCGAGGAGGCTCACCCTAAAGGCGGACTTCGGGAAGCGGACAACTCAGCCCCGGCAGAGGAGGATGCGCGCTGGAAAGCCACTGGCAGAGAGCTTGTGTGCCGGTGGGGGGGGTGGGGGGGTGGAACAGGTAGGCTTTTCTGGGTCTTCCCACACATAAATAAGATTGCTTTTTCAAAATGTCCTTGTTCCTGCCACTCGGGGGGGCTAAGTGGTTACCACTGCTCCCCCTCAGCGCCAACCAGTTTAATCAGACTGCCTTCCCGTTGGCTCCTGATGCAACCTGAGCTTGTGAGAGAAGGGGGCTGTTAACCGGGTAAGCCAGCGACTTTCAGCCGGAGTGCCGTGAGAGCTTTTAAAAGATGCAGTACCCAAATATTTACTCAGGGACGCTGACCTCTTTTCCCTTAGATTGTCACATGAAAACTTGACAACAGCTAACAGAACAATAACCATTCAGTGTGAATAAATCAGAATTATACCCTTTTTCTTTTTTGGTCGTATTGGCAAAAAATAGAATATATTTATTGGTGTGCCACAGAATTTTAGTAATTAGTTTATGTGTGCCATGAGGTAAAAAAGGTTGAAAATCCCTGGGGTAAGAAGTGGTTCTAGGAAGGGCCCAACTTGCTTGTGGGTGGCAGGGGAAGTGACTGAAAGCCGGCCAAGAGCCAAGCAGGCGGCATTGTTCCCTCTCGGACCCCTCCCCCACATACAGCGCCACAAGGCAGTGACATGGGTTGCCCCAGCCTGGCAAATACCTAAGGCTCTGCCCCTCACAATGTAACAGGTGCACTAAGACAAAAAAAAAAAGGTCCAAACGAAAGAACAAAGCTCCAAAAATAGAATTAAGCCATGAAGAGATAGCCAACCTAACAGATGCAGAGTTCAAAACACTGGTAATCTGGATGCTCACAGAATTGGTGGAATATGGTCACAAAATGGATGAAAAAGAGAAGCCTATGCAAAGTGAAATTTAAAAAAATATACAGGGAACCAACAGTGAAGGGAAGGAAACTGGGACTCAAATCAATGATTTGGAGCAGAAAGAAGAAATAAACATTCAACCAGAACAGAATAAAGAAACAAGAATTCAAAATAATGAAGAAAAGCTGAGGAACCTCTGGGACAACTTTAAACATTCTAACATCTGAATCATAGGGGTTCTAGAAGGAGAAGAGGAGGAGAAAGACATTGAAAACTTCTTTGAAAACATAATGAAGGAGAACTTTCCCAATCTGGCACAGGAAATAGACTTCCACAAAGTCCAGGAAGCTCAGAGAGTCCCAAAGAAGTTGGACCCAAGGAAGCACACTAAGGCACATCATCATTACATTACCCAAGATTAAAGATAAGGAGAGAATCTTAAAAGCAGCAGGAGAAAAGGAGACAGTTACCTACAAACGAGTTCCCATAAGACTATCAGCAGATTTCTCAAAAGAAACCTTACAGGCAAAATGGGGCTAGAAAGAAGTATTCAAAGTCATGAAAGGCAAGGACCTACATCCAAGATTACTCTATCCAGCAAAGCTATCATTTAGAATGGAAGGGCAGAGAAAGTGCTTCCCAGATAAGGTAAAGTTGAAGGAGTTCATCATCACCAAGCCCTTATTAAATGAAATATTAAAGGGAATTATCTAAGAAAAAGGTGATCAAAAATATGAACAGTAAAATGACAACAAGCTGACAACTAACAACAACTGAACCTAAAAAAACAAAAACAAAAACAAAAACAAACTAAGCAAACTGCTAGAACAGGAACAGAATCACAGAAATGGAGATCACATGAAGGGTTATCAGTGGGGAGGGGGAGGGGGGAGAATGGGGGAAAAGGTACTGGGAATAAGAAGCATAAGTGGTAGGTACAAGCTAGTCAGGGTTAGGTTAAGAATAGTATAGGAAAGGAAGACGCCAAAGAACTTATATGTACAATCCATGGACTTGAACTAAGGGGTGGGGGGGGAATGCTGGTGGGAATGGGAGTAGGTGTGCAGGAAGAGGGGAATAAAGGAGAGAGAAAAATGGGACAACTGTAATAATCAATAAAATATTTTTTTTTAAATAAAACATGGTTCTAGGACTTCAGGACCGTCTCATGAAGAACTGGCAGGAGAACTTTCCAAGGAAAAGGAGCAAAGGTTAGCCGAGCCCCTCTTTTGAGTCAGTCCTCTTGGTAGGCGTTTTCCTCTATGGTGGTTTATTCTTAGCCCTCGCAGCTGCCATGCGAGGTGGAGGTAGAATTTGCCATTCCCCATTTTACATGTGAGGGAACCAAAGCTCCAGAGATAGAATAACCTACCCAAGGTCACAGGGCTAGTGACCTGCACAGGGGAGATTTGAACCCAAGTCTGGGCGACATTAGAATGGGAGCCTTTTCCACTGCATTCAATGCTTCCTCAGAGAGGCCCAATGGGAGAGAAGGTAGGGGTAGGGGGCAGAGAGGGAAGACAGGATGGAGGAGGGGTTTCTGCCAGGACAACCAAGACAGAGAAATGCAGGTTAGGGGCCCACATCTTCGCCACAGTCTTCATTTTGTCCCCCGGGGCCACACAGAATCAGCAGGACTGGGACCTCCTGCCTCTGCAGGATATTTTTAAAACCACCCACCTCTAAAACTCCTGTTTCTGTGCTTTAAAGTTCCTCTAAAAAGTTGGAATAAATTTGCCAGTCTTTTCTCCCAGCTATATGCAGAGGAGGAAAACAAAAAGACACATATTTTCTGAGCAGAAATTTGGGACAGTGACACCTCCAATCATCATCTTACGGCACAATGCTATACAATAATTAGGTGTCAGGAGTAATCTATGGCCACGGGGGTAGAGTCATCTCTACAAGAAAAAAAAAAGGCTTTCTTCCCAGAAGAAAATCTGAATGGGGTGGGGGGGGGTGGGCACGCAGGGCAGGGACCACCGCCCGCAGGGGCAAGGCTCAGCGACCCATGGGGCCCGGCCGGCGGGGGGGCGGGGCGCGGGCCCACGAGGAAGAGAGGAGGAAGTCCTGAGGAGATCTGGGTCTGAGCCCGGCCTCCTGGTTGCGACACCCCTTTGCAGCTGGGCGACTCTGGACAAAACTCTTTCCCTCTCTGGAAGGCTTCCCTGGATGTGGGGGGCCTGGAGTCCTCTGGGGAGGTTTCCTGAGGAGCGAAACTGGAGCTGGGCCCTGAGAGATGGGAGGAGATGGATGAGCAGAGAGAGGCAGAAAGACGTTCTGCTGAGAAGACGGGCTGAGGAGCCGGCCTAGGCCAAGATGCGGAAGGGGGGAGATCTGCCTTGAGGACCCTACTAAGGGGATAATTCTTTTTAAGACTGCGTCATTCGCAAGCCTTTTACTCTTTTCCTTCTAGGAGATAAAACGGCTGACCTTTTACATTTATTTATTTAGTTATTTTCACAAACACATTACCCAAAGGACACTTGTGTCTAATGGCCTGGGCTCAGTTTGTCTCTACCATTTTCCCCCAAGGGGTTGCAGCTTCAGTTTCATTCCCCATTAAAGAGGGATAATGATATTTGGGGCTATAGTGAGGATTCCATGAAACAATGAAGACCTAGGCCCCAGTCCTTCACATGGCTCGGCTTCTCTTCATCCTCTTCAGAGTTCAGATATAACCTTCTCAGCGATGTCTTTCCTGATCACCCAAACTAGAGGAGGTGTTCCAGTCCCTTCTAACTCAGCATCCCACTTATCTCTAGGGAGAAAACGCAGTCTGGATGTACCCTGTGTTATCTGCACTTGGCCTGTTGTCTGTCTTCCCCATAAGTTCCCCATAAGGTGTTAAGTTCCTGAGGACCCTCTATGTCTTATTAGCCACTGCAGCGCCCCGTAGTGAATAATAGGTGCTCAATTAAATTCTTGTTGAATAAATGAATGAACAGGAAACACAGTAGGTCTCAATAAATGTTAATTTTTTTCTTCCCCGCCTCACCCCACTCCTGCTGCCCCTGTTGTTGAGCCAGGACTCCGGGGCTATGAGGAGCAGAGACCCCCCCTCCCCTCGGAGCAGCCCGGTCTGGGGCGTGATGGGTGGGCGAGTGTGGTCTTGCAGGTCCTAAGACTGACATCCCCCCTCTGTAGCACCTCAGGTTAAATTAGAGAGGCACCTAGAGACGGCCAGTGTCTTGCCCGAGGTTATACTAGTCATAAGTGGCAAAGCCAGAACTGCCCCCAGGAAGCCTGGCTACAGAGCCCCAGCTTCCCCCGCTATGCCATATGCTTCTCCTGGCTAATGTGTTTGAGGCCAGAATGGTTCTAGGTACTTCACATTATGTTGTCTTTTTATTTAAAAAATTAAATTTCTCAGCTTTATTGAAGTTTAATTGACAAGCAAAATGTTAATATATTTAAAGTGTACCTCATAATACTTTGAAAAATGCATGCATTGTGAAAAGATTTCTCCCCCATGTAGTTAATTAACCTCCTTCACCTCACGTATTTACCTTTTGAGGAGTGAGAACACCTAAGTTCCTCTCTCTCAGAAAATTTCAGTTGTACCATAAAGTGTTATCAGCCATAGTCACCACATTATACGTCAGGCCCTCAGACATTATTCATCTTCTAACTAAAAGTTTGTCCCTTTTTATCTACCTCTAACTATTTCCTCCACCCCAGCACCTGACAACCACCGTTCTACCCTCTGTTTCTCCAAGCTCAGCTTCTTTTTAGCTTCCACGTGTAAGAGAAACCGTGCAGTGTTTTTCTTTCTCCGTCTTCTTTATTTCACTTAGCATAATACCCTCCAAGTCACCTTGCCAGTTGTCACATCTTAACAGTTTCATCAACCTGCCAGTTGTCACAAATGGTAGGATTTCCTTTTTAAGGCTGAATAATATTCTGTTGTAGATGGGTGTCTTTTAGTTCACTGTCTTGTCTGATTGCCATGGCTAGGACTTCCCGTGCTATATTGAAGAGGAGTGGAGAGAGTGGGTGCATTTGCCTTGTTCCTGATCTTGGGGGAAAAGCTTTTAACCTTTCACCACTGAGTATGATGTTAGCTATGCGCTTGTCATACATGGTCTTTATTATGTTGAGGTACGTTCCTTTCATACTTAATTTGGTAATAGTTTTCACCACAAATGAATGTTGAATTTTGTCAAATGCTTTTTCGGTCTACTGAGATAACTATATGCTTTCAAACTTTTATTCTATTAATGTGATGTATCACATTGATTGATTTGCATATATTGAACCATCCTGCATCCCAGGGATAAATCACATTTGATCATGGTGAATGATCCTTTTACTGTGTGCTGAATTCCGTTTGCTACTATTTTATTGAGAACTTTGCATATATATCCATCAGGAATATTGGCCTGTATTTTCCTTTTCTGGCTTTGGTATCAGGGTAATGCCAGCCTTATAAAATTAGATTACTCTTTGATTTTTCGGAAGAGTTTGAGAAAGATTGGCATTAGTTCTTCTTTAAATGTTTGGTAGAATTCACCATGGAAGCCATCTAGTCCAGAACTTTCCTTCATTGGAAGATTTCTGCTTACTGGTTCAATCTCCTTATTAGTAATTGGTCTGTTCAAATTTTCTATTTCTTCCAAATGCAGTCTTGGTAGGTTGTACATTTCTAAGAATTTTTTCTAGATTGTTCAGTTTGTTGGTATATGGTTGTTCATAGTAGCCTCTTATAATCTCTTTGTATTTTGATGGTTTCGTTCGTAACGTCTCCTTTTTCATTTATAGTTGTTGATTTTGGTACTCTCTTTTTTCCTTGTTCAGTTTAGCTAAATGTTTGTCAGTTTCATTTATCTTTTTTTAAAAACAATTCTTAGTTTGGTTCATCTTTTCTATTGTTTTCCTGTTCTCTGTTTCACTTATTTCTCCTGTACTTTTTATTAATTTCTCCTTCTGCTAATTTTGGGCTGAATTTGTTCTCTTTTTTCCCTCGTTTCCTGAGGTATAAAGTTAAGTTGTTTGTTTGAGATCTTTCTTTTTAATGTAGGCATTTATTGCTATAAACTGCCCCCTTAGAGCTGCTCTTGCTATATCCCATAAGTTTTAGTAGGTTGTGTTTCCATTTTTATTTGTCTCAAGATTCTTTTTAATGTTCCTTTTGATTCATTCTTGGACCCATTGGTTATTCAGGAGCTTGTTGTTTAATCTCCACATACTGTGAACTTTCCAGTTTTCCTTTTGCAATAGATTTTTACTTTCATATCACTGTTGTTGGAAAATATGCTTGATATGATTTCAGTCTTCTTAAATTTTTAAACCTTGTTTTGTGGCCTTACATAGGATCTATCCTGAAGAATATTCCATATACACTTGAGAAGAATGTGTATTCTGCTGATATAGGATGAAATGTACTGTATGTGTCCGTTAAATCCATTTGGTCTAACATGTAGTTTAAGTCCAATGTTTCCTTATTGACTTTCTGTCTAAAGACATATCCATTGTTGAAAGTGGGATATACCTTTTCTTTTTTAATGATCACAAAAATTCTGAGAGGTAGGCATTATCTTCATTTTATAGTGGGGGAAACTGAGTCTCGGAAAGTTTATAAAACTTGCCCAGAACTACCTACAAGTCAGTGGCAAAGCCTAGCCTTGAACCAAGGTGGATTTGATGTCAAACCTCTCAACATTTTTAAAAATAGACTTTAATTTTTCAAACACTTTTAGGCTCACATCAAAACTGAGTGTAAAGTACACAGAGTTTCCACATACCCTGCCCCCAAACAACAGAACCCCCCTTACCATCAACACCCTGCACCAGAGTTCATGCATCTGTTTCAATTAATGAGCCTACATTGACACATCATTATCACCCAAAATCCATCGTTTACATTAAAGTTGACTCTTGGTGTTACACATTCTGTGGTTTTTGACAAATGTATAATATTTATTCACTATTACATTATCACACAGAATAGTTTTCCTGCCCTAAAAATTCTCTGTCCTCCACTAACCCTGGCAACCTTTTTACAGTTTTTTTTTCACTTTTACTGCCTCCATAGTTTTGCTCTTCCATAATGTCATACAGTTGGAATTACACCATATGTAGCCTTTTCAGATAGGCTTCTTTCACTCAGTAATATGCATTTACCTTTTTCTATGGTTTTTATGGCTTCACAGCTCTTTTTTAGTGCCGAGTAACACTCCCTTGCCTGGATATACTACAGTTAGTTCATTCACTTGCTGAAGAACACTTGGTTGCTTCTGAGTTTGGGCGATTATGGATAAAGCTGCTATAAACATCTGTCGCAGGGTTTTGTGTGGGCATAGGTTTTCAACTTATTTGGATAAACATCAGAGTACAAATTCTGTATTGTATTTTAGGATATGTTTAGTTGTGCAAGAAACTGCCAAACTCTCTTAAAGTGGTTGTACCAGATGGCATTCCCACCAGCAATGAATGAGTGTTCCTGTAGCTCCACATCCCCATCAGCATTTGGTGTTGTCAGTGTTCTAAACTTGGGCCATTCTAACAGGTGAGTAGTGGTATCTCACTGTTGTTTTAATTTCCCATTCCCTAATAACATATGAGGTTTAGCAACTGTTCGTGTGCTTATTTGGCATCTACATCTCCTCCTTGATAAGGTGTTTGCTCGGATCTTTTGCCCATTTTTAAGTTGGATTGTTCATTTTCTTATTGTTGAGTTTTGAGTGTTCTTTGTGTAATTTGGATAACAATCCTTTATCAAATGTCTTTCGCAAATTTCGTCCCCAGTCTGTGGCTTGTCTCCTCATTCTCTTGACCATGTCTTTCACAGAACAGAAGTTTTTAATTCAAACGAACTCCAGGTTATCAACTGTTTCTTCCACAGAGCCTGCCTTTAGTGCTGTATCTAAAGTCATCGCCATACTCAGGGTCGTCCAGATTCTCTCCTTTGTTTTCCTCTAGGAGTTTTACAGTTTCGAATTTAATACTTAGGTCTATTATCCATTTTGAGTTACTTTTGTTTGAAAGGTATAAGATCTGTGTCTAGATTTATTTTATTTTTTGGCTATGGACGGCCAACTGCTCCAGCCCCCTTTGTTGAAGAGAGTATATTTCCCCCATTGCGCTGCCTGCGCTCCTTTGTCAAAGGCAATTGACTGTATTTGAGTGGGTCTGTTTCTGGTCTCTCTAGTCTGTTTTACTGATCTATTTGTCTGTTCTTTTGTCAATGCCACACTATTTTGGTTACTGTAGCTTTATATTATCTTGGAATTTGGGTAGCGTCAGTCCTCCAACTTGTTCTTCTTCTTCAATATTGTGTTGGCTATTCTGGGCCTTTTGCCTTTCCATATAAACTTTAGAATTAGTTTGTCAATACCCACAAAATAAGTTGCTGAGATTTTTATAGGGATTGCACTGTATCTATAGATCAAGTTAGGAAGAACTAACAATATGGAGTCTCCCTGTCCATAAATATGGATATTTATATTTATTTCTCTCCATTTATTTAGTTTTTATTTGTTTTATCAGAGATTTATAGTTTTTCTCATATAGATCTTTCACATATTTTCTTAGATTTATACCTAAGTATTTTATTTTGCCAGTTGCTAATGTAAATGGTAACGTGCTTTATTACAAATTCCACCTGTTAATTGCTAGTATATAGGAAAGAGATTGGTTTTTGTATGTTACCTCTGCATCTTGTAACCTTGCTATATCACTTAGGATGTTCCAGGAGGTTTTTGTTGATTCTTTTGAATTTTCTACTTAGAAGATTATGTCACCTGCAAACAAAAACTGTTTTACGTCTTCCTTCCAAATCTGTATGTCTTTTATTTCCTTTTCTTGACTAGCATTAGCTAGTACATCTGCTATGATGTTGAAAAGCAGAGGTAAGAGTGGACCTTCTTGCCTTGTTCCTGACCATAGTGCGAAAGTGAGTTTCTTACCATTAAGTATATTAGCTGTAGGGGTTTTCTTCAGCTGTAAGTTTTTTGTATTTAACAAGTTGTGGAAGTTTCCCTCAATTCCTAGTTTACTAAGTTACTGTCATGAGTGGATAGTGGCTTTTGTCAAAAGCTCTTTCTGCATCAATTGATATGATCATGTGATTTTCTCCTTTGGTCGTTGATGTGATGGATTACATTAATTGATTTTCAAATATTAAACCATCCATGCATACCTGAGATAAAAACCACCTGATCGTGGTGTATACAAACCTCTTAATATATTTAAAGCATTTTTATTATGAAAATTTATATACCCAAAACTAAGGAGCATATTGAAACTACACGTACGTGTCTTCCAGCTTTGTCAATACTCGCCAGTAGCCAGTCTTGAGTCACCAGTGCTTTTACCCACTCGCCCCCTCCCCGACCCCGGGGTGTATTTTTATAATCCAATTTCATCCGTAAACACTTCAATGTCTGTCTTCAAAATACAAGATTTTTTTTCTCTTTTAAACAAATAAACTTACCTTAAAATTTTAACAATTTATTGGTATCGTTAACATTTCAGTCAGTACACAAATATCTTTAAGTAACTTTTTATTACTGTTTAAAATACGTACAGAAAGTGCACCATAGTGTACAGCTTGATGGATGCTTACGGAGCTCACCACCTGCGTTACCAGCTCCCAGATCGAAATACAGAGCATGGCCGCACCCCAGAAGCCTCCCTTGCCGCAGAGTGACGCCTCTGTTCTTCCAGCCCCAAGGTTTTCAGAGACGCGGCCGTGCAGATTCAGGCCAGCCCGTGGCTCTGTGGCCCCAGCACTCAGAGGAGAGCAACACAGTCAGTCCCTCAGTGGCTTCTCCCATCTGTCCAGTTCTTCACAGTTTCTGCAGATTTTGAAGTACACCTTGTGACCCTTCATCCTCACGTCGACCTCTCACTTTACAGATCAAGAAAATGAGGTTTGAAGAAGCGGCATAATATGTCCAGAGTCACACAAGTAGTCAACAGAGAGAAAGGAAGGAAGCTGAGGCCCAGAGAGGTTTGGTTGCTTCCCCAGGTCACACAGCTGGTAAGTGGCGGGAGCTGGGATCTGAACACAGGTCTCCTGGAGCCTACAGCCCAGCAGCCCCACCCCACCCCAGGGCCATCCCCCCGCCACAGTCTGAGAGGGAGCATCACACACAGACACTGGCGGCCATGGCAGCCCCTTCCAGGGAGCATGCCCACTCGGTTCACTCCCACACAGTCACCGAGGCCTGTGGCCAGAAGGACAAGTCCCGCCTTCTGAACCTCAGAGGTAGGCAGACAGGCAGGGAGATGGGGGTCTCCAGAGCACCTCCTGACATTGCCCTCCCCCTCCACTCTCTCCCCCTTCCTTCCTGTTTATTCTTCCTCCCTTCCCCAGCCTCCCATTCCCACCCTGGCCCCTGCCCATTCCAGCCTTCTCTCTCCCACCTTCCTGTCAGGCCCCTCCCCCCTCGCCTTCCCTCCCCACTCTCCCCTCCTTCTCTGCTCCCTCCATCTCACAGCCACCCCCACTCACCATCCCTTTGACAAACTCCCTGATCCCCAATGCCTTCAACAAGTGAGGGGAAATTTTTAATTTCAAGTCAAGCCACAGAAGGGAGAGACAAAGGAGAAAGGTAGAAATTAAAGGGGTTCCAGCACCGGAGAGTTGGTGCTGTCCCCAGGTCAGTGCCAGCAGGGATGTCACTCTACGTACTGTAATTCGGCTTCTTACCACCAGCGACCTGCGACCAGCCCTACTGAACACCAGAGGGGAGAAAAAAAGGAAGAAAATGGGATGAAAAACAGGTGTGGGAGTAGGTCCGTGGTGTGTGAGTAATATTGCTTAATTTTAGCCACCTCTAATTTTCCATCTTGTCAGTGCATGCAATTTCCTCCCTCCTCCCCTTCCTATCCCCAGCTGAACAATGATTTTCGAAACAGTGGCTCGTTCTGGCCTTATCATATAATAAACCTGTGGGCAGCACATTTCTCCCATGGGAGACACCAAATGACGGCACGAAACTCGACAGAAGAAAGGGATGAGGGGTGCCTGCTGCCTTTAGCTACGTGACCTTCAGTAAGTTCTTTAGCCTCTGTGGGCAGCAGTTCCCTCATCTCTAATGTGGGGGTAAACAGTAGCTACCCTCCTAAGCATGATGGAGATTAAAGGAATTAATATGTGGGAAGCGCCTTTAGTGACAGGCACACCCTGAGTGCTCAGTCAGTGCTCATTAATATAGCCCTGCTCGGCTGCATCCCCAGAGGCCGCGTGGGACGCAGCCTATAGGAAGCACCAGCTGCCCCATGACGGGCGCAGGGCTCTGCTCGGGTGTCACTTAGGCCGTGACAGCGGCCCGCCGGGTGTGCCCTTGCGTTTTACATGAGCTGCTTGCCCAGGACACTCCTTTTTTTCTTTCTCCTTCTGGAGAACTTCTGTGTCTCTCCAGGGCCCAGCTCAAACGTGACCTCCTCCGTGACGCCTTCCCAGCTCCTAGCCCCTCCCTGCTCGGTGTGCCCCTGGCATGTTGTGCAGAACCTTTACTTGAGGAAACTGAAAGGCACTCCAAGTCCAGCTGTTTCAGTACGTACTCAGCCCCTTCCAAGGGTGGGTGGTCCACACCTGTTTCCCGCATGGAGCTCAAAGATGAAGCCGTTGGAGGAGGGCCAGCCTCCCACCACAGGGAGCTACAGGGGGCCCGCAGAGCGCCAAGCACCAAGGACCGAGCCCTTTAAGTTTTCCTCCATAACTGAAGAATTATTTATGTCAAGAGAAAGTCTATACCATACATTCCAAACCTCAAAAACGTCAGGCGTTTGGTAGAAAGTGGCACTCGCTAGCCTCGGCCCTAGAGTGTCTTTCTTGTGCTCAGCCGGGCTTCGAAGACACACAGGGAAAGAAAACACAGAAATGCAGCAAACCAAAGCTAGACTGAACCCAGCTGCCACCAGAGGGGATAAAAACCAGCATTTATGGGGGCATCCATTGGTTGCTGGAACTTTCCTTTCCTTATTTCATGTCATCCCTGTAAGGCAGAGACCATTACCTGCTTACCCGTAAGAAAACTAAGGCTCAGAGAGGTGAAATGATTTTCCCAGGCTCACAGGCAAAAGGGGCAGATCTGAGACCGCAGCCCAGTGTGTCTCAGGGGGAAAAGTCTTTCTCTCTGCACGGCTGCCTCCAATCACGTGACGGGGACCCACCCCGTCACCAGCCCCCCTCCCTCCCATTGACTGGGCTTCCTCCTGGCTGTCTTTCCCTGTCTCAGACATGTTCCTATCCGAAGTTTTTTATGAGCTCACCAGGAATCAGAGATCAGCTGTCCATGCCTCCCGACTCTGCAGCGGCCACAAGGAAAGAACTCCCATATATTCAAAGCTCTGTGACACTTAGGCAACCTCTAATACACAGGTGTTTGAGCAAATGACCACAGACTTGCTGGCCAGGAATTCAGCGAGACTCCAGGGAGGACTTTTGTGAACAAGAGAAGTGTCTGCTACACATCACGGTAGCTCAGTAACTGGAGGCCGCCGCAAGGTTGAAAAAGGACAAATACTAAATTTCATCCGTATAACACTCAGGTTAAAAAAGGTGACCAATATTTTAGCCTTCTATCTCAGGTTCTTTCCATTCTTTGAGATCACATCCAACCTGAAAACCCTCTCTCAGATCTCCAAGGCCCTCCCTGGTGTCCTAACAATAACAGCACGTAAAGCCCACCCCCACCCCGCCTGCTGTCTCTCCCCTGCCCACCCACCTGACATGGGGAAGATTCTATGCAGCTGCAAAGGTGTTTGCTTATTTAGAAGGCAACTCAGGTAGAATCCATTAGTATCTGAACATCTTTCATTCGGAAGCGTCCTGCTCCACAGGACGGAGGAAGTGCACAGGGGCCGCACAATCGCGCGGTGACAGCGCTGCCTTTTTATTTTGTTAATTTACATAGAGCCTATGCGTAGTGTACACGGCCTTGCAAACAAGTGCTCACCTGCAGGGAGCGGGCATCACATGTGGCGTTGCTGACTCCCTGGCCAGCCAGCTGGAGGGGAAGGCCATCGGGGGAAGAGGAAAGATGGGGCCCGGAGACCCCAGCCTCCTTCTCTCAGTCCTTGGGGAGGCTCATGATGTGTTCGGTGGCATCAGAGCTTCCCAGCTGCCCGCAGCAGCACTGCCGGCTGGGGGGCCACTCGGACGCTCCGCCTCCGTAGCTGCGGCCCTCATCCGCGTGGGCTGTGGGCCGGACTAAGGGAAAGGCCTGGAGACTGCTGTCCCAACCCCAGCTCGGACAGCTGATGGCTGCGCGCCCTTGGGGAGGTGACTTACCCTCTCTCGACCTCAGCTTCTTTAAGGGTAAACCGTCTAAGAACCAGGTCACCCCGGTTCTCGTTTATGGGTTCCACTGAGCACCGGTGCTCTCTCTTCAGGAAGCTAGGGTGCATGTTTGCTGGAGGGCTGGGTTGGAAGACATATCAGGGTCCCTGCTCAGAAGTGCTTCCCTCGCCTCTCTCAGCTCCTCGCTTCCGAGATGACTGAGAAAAGAAGGAACCACAATCATGACAAAATAAGCCACGACACGTGCGGCCTATTTGCTGCACCAGCGGCACGGATGTGAGCCCAAGGACAAGGCCGCTGGGAAGTTCGTCATTCAAAACATGAGAGGCCACAGCCGTTAGGGACATTTCCAAAGTGTGTGTCTTCAGCATCTGCGTGCCTCCCAAGCTGCGTGTGGAGCTGCTGATACGTTCCCGTGTGAGTTGCGCCAGGCAGCAAGGTGGTCAGGGAACATTCTTGGGAAGCCTGGCAGGACCTAAGAGTCCCACCGCAATTCACACCTGTGGACGCTGCCCACACCCGCACCAAACCCCGTGGAAAGTCCTTAAGGACTCGAGAAAATTTCTCTGGAAAAAAATAAAATGGCTACTGTACTTTTTTTTAAAGTGCTTCCCTCCACTGAAGACAGGCCACTGAACCTGCCCCCTGCCTCTCCTGGACACCCTTCCCAGGGCCCAGGGTCAGCTCGGTCCCTCTTTCTTTGGCCCAGTCCTTAATATTGGTTCCTGAAGCTAAAGTTTTCTTTGGTGGTCTTTCCCCAGAAGGCCAGTGCATCTCCATTGAGCCTGGGACCCTAGCGAGCCACCCTGCCCCGACACCACCTCGCACACAGGAGCAGGGCTCATCGGACTGGGTGCTCACCGGGGCCAGGCCCTGGTCTGTGTTATGTACAAGAAGTATCTCATTCACTCCTCACTTAGCCTGTGAACAGGCAGCTACCTTTTACAGACGAGGAAACTGAGGCATAGTGGAAGGAGCAGCTAATTCTGTCTGGAGAAATAAAGGAAGGCATCCTGGAGGAGGTGTCTTGAAAGCTCCAGCTCGTCAAACAGAGAAGGGGAGGGTCTTCCATGCCGAGAGGACAGGGTTCCACATTCGCCCTCTCCCCTAACCCCCCTACCTTCAAAGCCTGGACGTTGATGTGGTTGTTTCTAAAGTTCAGTTCCCAGGCTGCGAGCCAGGCCCTGGCAAAAGTGGGGATTCTTTTCTATGTGCCCATTCGCCAACTGAGCTAGTGCAAGTTGGGAGCACAACCTCTCCCCGTGACGCTGAGGCATAAATTACAAAAAGTTTCCTTAGACAAGGAACAAACTGTATTCTTAATCCCAGGGAAGCGACTTCTGCCCTCTCCCGAGGGGCGCCCCGGGTTCGCAGGCCACAGTTCGGTCGGAGCCAGCGGCTGCTTCATCCGAGAAGGAGAAATGGCCTGCCCGCCTCGCAGGCACGCTCAGAGGAAGGGCCCCGGAAGGAGGGAAGGTCGCGCAGGTGCAGACAATGGGGAGCGAGGCCCGCTTCCTGCCCACCGAGGGAAAGAATTGAGCCCAGCTCATTCCAACAGAGAAGGGGAAGGGGGCTGTCAGGAGAGGCCTGGGCCCACAGTCAGAACAATGACAACACTAACTTGTTACAATACTAACTTGTTACACATGGTGTGACCAGGGCAAACAGTTCTATCCCCACCCTCCCCCGGCCAAAAGCTGAGTTTGGGGCCTGGACCTGCGTGTTTGGGACACCATGACCCAGCTGCAGGGCTGGGAAGGCAGCGAGCAAGAACTGACGCAGGTGGGAGATAATAGGGGGAGAAGGGGAAGGGGGTTCCACCAGGAAAGCTTCCCACCTGCCTTCTCATCTGCTCCAACCTTCCGTGACCTCTGACTCCCTATCACTCCTAGCGGGTGCCTGAATGTACTAAAGCTTGGTCACCTACCAAATTAGATAAATCCTGAAATCCTGGAGGCTTAGCGCGGCGGAAGTTTGGCCCTGCTCACATTCCCGGATGGACTGTCTTCCGCATGCTCATTCAGGGACCCAGGCTCCTTCCACGTAGTGGCTCTTCTCACCAATGGGTCCTTAGTATGCTCTGCGTTCAGTCAGATGGAAGAGGAAAGGGCGCAGGGAGTCCCGTGGAAGATTCTCAGGCCGGGCCCGGCTGTGACCCACCTCGCTTCCACCCATTTTCCTTGGCAAAACTCCGCTCCACGGACGCATCTAACTACAGGGAAGCTAGAAAAACAGTCTGTGTGCCCAGAAGGAGAGGGAAATGGGATAGGTGACCAACAAGCCAATGTTTGTCATTTCAGGTCAGCTCTTGGCACTAAAAATCACAGAACCTCGGAATCATAGACCTATAGGATATCAGGACCCTGAGTTCAGAGAATCCTACAAATACGAAAGTATAGACCTTTCAGTCCCTATACTCACAGAATCTTGAAACAACACAACCATGGACTGAAGAGTTGGCCGTATACGCTCACGTCCTCCATCAGATTACACGTTACCTGAGGGGCGGGGCGAGTGTCCTGCGACTTTGTACCCCCTCAGTGCCCGCCACATAGGTCTTTGGCACAGCCGTGCCAGCCGTGGGTGCAGAAAGGGGCGTAGTGCCTGCTCTGTGCCGAGCACTCGCCTGGGCCCTTTGAATGTGCATGTTCATTTCATTCCCACAGCCACCAACCCTATGAGGTGGGACTATTTATCTTTACCCCCCATTAACAGATGAGAGAACTGAGGCCGAGGGTCTAAGGGGTTGGCATGGGGTCAGCTAGTGAGCGTTCAACAAATACTCACTGACGTGTAAACGCTGAACTAATGTAAAGTGCTATCTAAATATGACTGTTTTCCTTTCACGGTCACTCTCAATTGCCAAGGAGAAAGGTGTAAGTTGTCGGGGTATAACTGAAACATAACACTCCCACAGATGGAGAACAATTCACGGTGAACTTCCTTCCCCAAACGTCTGAAATGAATTCTCGTCACAGTGGGACAAAGGGCAGGCCTCATTAGTTTCTGGGAGGGGTTTGTAGTCGGCCTGAGGAGGGGTCTAGGGAAGGGCTTGCCCACCACTCACTGAGGAGGCCTTGCCACCTCCATCCAATTAACAATGAACCAGACGCTCCAACACAATCCACACCTACGTCCGTAACATGCCAATGATCTAAAAACTGCCAGCCTGCTCCTTGTGTGTCAGCTAAATGTCACTGGCAACATTTGATGCAAGGCAGAGAAGAAAGTAAATCCAGTACCACTGCTGAATAGATAACCACGGGACCAATCGGGGCCCAGGCCCCCGCGTAGGCGCGGGAGAGGAGGCAGCCCAGCAGAAAGGCATGGGAGACAGCTCCAGCTCCTTCTGGGATGAGCCCACCTCCAGCTACTCACAGACAGGAAACTCCAACTTACTGACCTGTTAGGCCACAGAGGGCTGTTTCCCGTCTCTAAGCCTAGTTTTCCCACCTGCTAAGGGAAGAGGGGCAAAACATTGTCCTTAGGGAAGGACTGGTGTGGCTCCGTGGTTCAGCAATTGATTCAGTCAGCCCCTATTCATGAGCAGCTGTAATGTGACAGGTGCAGGTCTGGGTGCTGGGGACGCAGCGATCTTATTCAATCATCCTCTTCACTAGACTGAGAGCATCATGAAGGTGAGCCCCGGCTGCCTAGCTCTCGCTGGTAGCCCAGCCCGGACCCATGCAGGTGCTCGGTAAGTATGTGTGGAATGAATGCATGCATGAATGAATGAATGAATGTCTACTCGTCTGGCTTCCCACTAGCCTGGGAGCTTCTTGGGAGGCCACACAGCCCTCAAAGGCCAGCATCAGGACCACTTATCCCCTGGTGCCCAGCTCCCAGCAGATCGGCGACAACCTTGATTCACACTGTACCAGCTCCCACCATGTGGGATGCTTTTCAGTGGTACCCAGTGTTAAAAATACCTCTGCCATGGGAAAAAAATGAACATCACCAGTGAGCAGCAGATGGACACCGAGTGCCTCCTGGTGTCACCCTGAGAAGGACACCATGTCACTTACGTGGTGTTCCAGCAACCGGTACGGCTCCTGAATCTAATCACGTCAACACATCGGACCAACCCGAAATGAGAAACAGTCCATTGAGAAAGGAGCAGGGGGAGGGCGCAGACTGTATCTTCAAAAATGGCATTGTCGCATAAGACAAAGAAATGCTGAGGAGCTATTCCAAGTTAGGGAAGTTGGAAGAGATAGTGACAACTAAATACAATGTGGGATCACATACTAGAGGCAGAAACCCTGTAAAGGACACTACCAGGTCAACTGGCAAAACAGGAGCGTGGTCAGAATTAATAGAAGCATTCGTGCTGGTTTTCTATTGCTGCTATAACAAGTTATCACAAATTTAGTGGCTTAAAACAACACGAATTTACACACGGACATCTTTCAGGGGTCTTATTCTGGCTATACAGTCAGTAACTGATTAAAATATCAACGATAAATTTACTGAAGTTGTGTTTATGTAAGAAAATATTCTTATTCTCCCAAAATATATACTGAAGTATTTGTAGGCAAAGGGCTGTGACGTACGCAACTCACTCTCAAGTGGTTCGGGAATAATAAATAACATTCAAAGAGAGGAAGGGGTGGGGAGGACGGAGCAAATGTGGCAGTTTACAACAGGTGATTCTGGATTGAAAGGTTGGTATTCTTTCTCCTATACTTGCAACTTTTCTGCAAATTTGAAATAATTTTCAATTTGAATACGTGTGTGTGTGTGTGTGTGTGTGTGTGTGTGTGTGTACTGGTCCTCCGTAAGCGAGGCTGCCAGGGAGCTGAGAGAAGAGGCCTCCTCTGTCTTGGTTCCATCTCACCAAAGAGGTCGAGGGTTTCTCAGGGGCTCCCCACTGTAGGCAGAAGAAAATCTATGTCTTCAGCGTGACATTCAGGCTCCTTCGCGACCTTCAGCCTCCTTCCCTGACTATCACATCTTGTTGCTCGCCAGCCTGCAAAACCTCAGCTTAATAATTGCTCCCTGTATTAAGCACCTGGTGTGTACTGGGTCCATCCCCTTGTCATTCCATTTAATCCTCACAACAGCGCTTCAAGGTAGGTACCCATGTTTCCTCCTACGAAGGGACAGTCAAAAGCGCCCAGAGGCTACGTGACTTGCTTAAGGTCGCACGGCTTAGAGCTAGGTTTTAAACTGTGCCTGATTCCAAGGCCAGGCTCTTTTCCATGCCCTGCGCTGCCCCACCCTGGAAGCACTGACTCAGTGAATAGGGCCTAAGGTCTCTCTCGGCGCTGGACTCTATGCCAGGCACTGGAAGTACAAATGCGGTCAACCCCACTCTCAGCCTCCAGGAGCCTATGGCTTGGCCAGAGAGGTGGAGCCAGGGCTGAGACGGGGGAAGGGGAAGGGGTCATGGTCAGTGAGGTTTCCAGGGTCTGGCCCCTGAATCTCTGAGCTGAGTGAGCCTCGGCCAGGAGGCTATCCTGGAGCCATGGAGGACACGTATGTGGAGAGGTGAAATCCTTTCCCCTCACCCTCAGGCCCTGCAGTCAGGCCTGGCTAGGGTTTCAGCCTGTGCCCTGGGTGAAGGTGCCACTGACAATTTTCTTTTTAACCAAGTCTCTTCTGCCCTCTGCTGGCAAATGCAGAGATGACAGAGGGAGAGGCTTCACTCAGGAGACTGGAGGAAAACCCACAGTAACTGAGCCAAAGTTTACCCGAAGTCCATGAACTGATTCCCAGGCTTGCAAATGGAGAGGCCCGCGTCTGAGGCTCGTTTGGCAGGGGTCATTCTGCTTCACCACGAGATGAGCTCACGTTTCCTCAGGTCATATATCAAGCCCAAAATTATCCCCAGACGGAGCCCCGACTGAGAGCCGCGATGGTCAGAGCCTGAGCATGCCTTTATCCATAGACTGAATTCTGACTTAGATTAGAGACTGGACTCACCCCACCAGTCTTCTGCCATTCCCCTACCTGCTCCCCAGTTGTTAAAAACTACCATTATTTAAAATTAAATTCAATACATTTACAGTTAGATAAGCTGTGTAGAAACAGATGGTGTGTACTCAAAATGTATTACTGGCTAATTATTGTCTTATTTTTTGCTACTCTCTATGCTCTTGAGGTTATTTAATCTACTATAGCTCTATGACATAAATACTATATAATGGTGTGCTACCGCACCTGTCTCCCCAACTCTGTGTTCAGGGACTCACATTGGTAGCTTGAAATCAGTCATGGTGAGAGTATTTACACCACACAAATTGGCAAACATGACAAAGTCAGGCTTGAGTTATTGTTTTGTTGATTGTCTAGACCAGGAATCGGCAAACGACAGCCAACACGTTATTTTTGTGTGGTGACCTAAGAATGACTTTCGTATTTCTAAAGGCTGAAAAAATAACAAAGAAGAATATGTAACAGAGACCATATGGGCTCACGATGCCTGAAATATTTACAATCTCACCCCTTACAGAGTTTTCTGACCTCTCCTCTAGACATAAGAAAGTGATGTATAAAGTGTTAACAATGCAGACTATTAACATGTCAGGTCTGTAGCTGTTACATTGTAAATCACATAAAATATTGAGGAACTATTTCTCCGGCATTTGAAAACTATTCTCTGATGCAGGGGGAAAAAAGCCATTCACATCGACAAACAGATTAAACTCCAAAATATGTAGCACTGAAGCTGAAAGAGGTTTAAATTTTATGAGTATAATTCGTGAGAGGTTTGGGAAACAATTTTACAGAAGAACATTGATCAGATTTAATGGCAATAAATTCACATGGAAAAAGTAAATTGGAATGCAACTCCAATTGTCAAATTATATTTGAATGGCAACCATTGTTAGCTATATCAGAAATATATCAAAACATTACAGAGGTTCCTCAAAAAAATTAAAAATATAACTACCGCATAATTTAGCAATCTTGCTTCTGGATATACAGGGTCTGGAAGAAGTAATGCCTGCTTGAGTGTGGTTGTTAGGGTAATAATAGGGGTGTAATAATTTATAGTTTTAATTTGAACGTTTCACCTAAAATGTCATATGGAGTGATTGAGTGTGATATTGTTATGCTATAGAATTACGTGCTTATGATTTTGTAATAAAAGATTTTGTAACAAAAAAAGGGTGTTATTTGTGACAGATCCTGTATGTTAGGTAAATTTGGTGAAGAGTAGACAGGAATTATTGGGATTTTCCTCTAAGTCCCACCCCCAAACCCCCAAAAAATCAGTGAAAAGAAAAAAATTAAAAATGTCCCTGATGGGGAGCTGTGCGCACACAGGTCATGTGTGTTGACAGTGGGCTTGGGGCTGGGGCGGGGGCAGTTTCCCTGGGCCACTTCCCGGGTATTGCTTCCCAACTTCCTGACTGAGGCGTGTGTCTGGTTACCAGCTGCTAATAGCTGAATGGGGCAGGTGAATGGGGCAGGTAAACTGGTGCTGTGCTGGGGACTCAATATTCGGGATGCAAACTCACTTAATTTCCTGTTTTCCCACCCGCATGCCCCCGCTTCCCCCAGGCCAGAGACCTTCCCTAGTCTCCTGCCCAAGCTGAGGACCGTGTGGGGAGGAGGGGAGTCGGGTAGTGCTCATCTGGCGGAAGGGGGAAGGACTGGGGTGGAGGGTTGTCTAACTGCTCTCTGTTCTCAGCTCCACCTACTTCTAGAAGTGCCTGAGCCTTTCCGGGTTCCTGCAGTACAATAACCCAGCTGCTGCTATAGACGCACTGGGTTTCGGATTCAGCTTTCCCATGTCTGTCCAGTCAAATGCCTGCTCTCGGCTCTCCAAATGCTGCTGCTGGTCACCTCCTCTCCTGTTCTCTTTGTCCTTGTGGCTTTACTAATATACTAAAATCTGTTTGCTGTCATTTTAGTAGAGTTTCAGAAAAGAGCGTGTGTGTCCTACCTGTCATCTTTAATCAGAAGTCCTTTGCTGTCTTTTCTAATCTTTCTACAATGGCCACACATTTCTTGTGCAATTTTAAAATATATTTAAGGGCGCGAAAGAGTTAAATATTGTGAAACTCTATCAAACAACTTAAAAAATAGGCTACTCATCTCGTTTCTGGAGAATAACTAAATTCTGAGAAGGGGCTGAATGGTATAAGGAAAGTATTTGGAGGCTCCTGGGTTTGAACCTGAGCTGCCGCTCACTGGCCAATTTATTCACTTAGGCGAATAAATTGCTCTACGGGTGCATTTTAACCTTTGCTCACAACTATTAAAGAGGGGAAGCCACGGGATGCGTGGGGAAGGGTCTGCAGGTGTAAATGAGGCAAGGAAACCATCATCCTTCTGGAGTTCAAATGTCACGGAATTCTAGAGGCGGCAGGGACTCTCGCGCACTCAGGCCAAAGCCCTACTTGGGGCTGAGGCTCAGGAGCGAGCGAGGCAGCGACCAACGGCCACGGGGCAGGGGGAAGGACCACACAGACCCAGGTTAGAGCCAGGCCTCTGGCCCCCGCACCAAGGCGAGGTCAGAATAGATACAGGGTTTTAGTCAAGACGAAGGCTGAATGCCAAACCCACACCCTCGCCGGGTGGATGCAGATAGCGAGCCTCCAGCGCGGAAACCACGTCTGGATGCACCAGAGCTCACCTCCTGCTGCGCCCTCAGGTGTGCGGGAGCCCGCGGAGGGGAGGGGTCGGCGAGGAGCGGCCTTTCCATCTCTGGCCACACGAGGGCAGCAGAGGACAGGCAGAGAAATCAGTGAGGGTCTTGGGGAGGGGGTGGCAGAGGGTAGGAAATGGAGAAAGACCTGGAGAGGGATAGATAATACACAAAAAAGGAAATGGCAGGAAAATGAAAGGGGCTGAGGGGACCGAGGGACAGAGAGTCGGTGAGGGCGAGCGTGGAAGGCCCAGAATATCGCAGGTGCCAGGTGCTGCTGACTCACGCTGTACCGTCATGAGGCCACTTCACAGATGAAGCAACTGAGGATGAGAAAAAACAAGATCGGCCATGAAGTAATGGAATTGGAACTTGATTGTTTACTGGCTGGGTTCTTCAACTTCTCTGTTTCTTGTTTTTTGCTTACCTCACTGGGTTTAAGTGAGGATTAAATAACATGTAAAGCACTAGAGTAACACTCAGCACATAATAAACACTTCCTAAACACCAACTATTATTATTATGTGTTTGTTGTTGAATCCTCACAACATAGAGAGGGACCTTTGGTTTCCAAGTTTGTGGAGTGCTGCTGAAAAATATCCCCCATATAATAATTGGGGAAACTGAGGCTCAGAAAGAGTGCATGACTTAACACATGGATCTAGAGCCAGGAAATACCAGAGCCAGGATCCAAAATCAGGTCTTCTGACCCTTTCTTCCATCATGTCCGCTGTAAAGCCCGATGCCAGGCCCTGGGCTGGGGGCTCAGTGGTGGGTCTGCAACGTGTTTTGCACTCAAGCAGCTTATTGACGGGAATCAAAGGGCAGAACTGGACAGCAGCGGGAGGTCTGGTGGGCATGCTCACTGTTCTTGTTAGGGACAAAGAAAGGAGATTTGGTCCTGCTCACTTCCCACACTCCCAATTTCTAGCCTGTCAGGGACATCTGGACAGTGAGCAGACCAAACAGATGGCACAGGAGAGACACACGCTGGCATGGGAGGAGGGCTGCACCTGGTCTCCAAAAACCTGGCCTCCAATGGCAGTGGGTGCCCCTCAGTCAAGTACTTAACCTCCCTCCCCTGCCCCGCCTTCTTCCTCTGCAAAATAGAGATAACAGGGATCCTTTCTTCCTCAAGAGGGCAGGTGGGAGGAAGGAGGGCGGCGACCAACGCAGAGGGCCAGCCTGGTGCACAGGGTGCTCCAAGCAAGGAGTTGTTACTATTTCCAAAAGAAGTATAATACTCTCACAGGTTGCTTTAAAGAGTAAAAGAAATGATGGGTGTTCCAGTGTCTCCGACAGAGCAGGTACTCAATAAACAAGACTTCAGTTAGACCTGCTGCCAGGCTCTGCAGTGTTGAAGGCTCCTGTGGGGATGTATACACCCCATACAGGAGGCCTTTTCAGCCAGTGATAACTCAGAGACAAAGTGCCTCACACCCTTCAACTACACACTTAAGAAGAATGTGAAGCCTTTGTAGAAAAGTGAGATTTGGGACCTTCTGGTCAGCCCTTGCTGCGCCCACTGGTGTCCAAATAGTCTTCTCCCCTTATGCAGCACCCTCACTCCGAGCAGGTGGCTCCAGACCGTGTCACAGTCAGTCATGGCCCCGAAACAAATGGTGCCCAGCTTCTCCCTGCACCAGCTGCCGGTATCCTTCGCCCGCCTTGCCAACGGGCAACAGAACCAAGAGGTCAGTGTTCTGGTAGCACAGAGACTGTGGCAGCACCAAGGAGGGGCTAACTCAGCCTGTTGGGGCCAGGAGGACTCACTGGAGGAGGTGCCACTGTGCTGAGTCTTAAAGTATAGGAAGGCATTTGCAAGACCTAGAAAGGGAAAAGGAAGGTGCACATAGAAAGATGGGGAGGTGGGAAGATGGGTCTGTCTGGGGAAATACAAGTGCTTGGTGTGGCTGGGACAAAGGAGAGGGCTCAGAAGGGAGGAGGGGCAGGAAGGGTAAGATCATGAAGGAGCTCCATGCCAGTCCAAGGCATTCACACCTCCTTGGGAAGCAGTTTTCTCCCCAGTGGCATGAAGGTGATGTGGCCCCTGTAAAGATAAAATGTACTGATGCAAAGGAAGACATTTATACAACATCTGGTAATTCACTGACCCTCAGGGATCAGTAGCTACTTTACCCTGAGAACCATAAGAAGTACCCCCAGTATTTGAAACAGCGCAATGGCAAGGTCACCTTGGAGCCTTGGGAATTGCCAGGGAGGAGGCTGCTGTGAGCAGAAGGGAGGTGTTGGATGCTTGGGGTCCATATCCTCTCGGCCTACCCTGGAGGTCACCGGCATAGTTTCCAGTCATGCCAGTAGCTTATGATGTCACTCTGCCGGAGGACTTCCTGTAACATTGAAGTCTTCCCAACCACGTGCAGGGCAGGCCTGAAATGCTGAGGAGTTAATGCCCCAGGAGCAACCCTCACCCAAGAAGGGGCTGGCAGCTGGTGGATGAGATCTTCTGCTCCCGGGTCCTCAATGGGACAAGTCCAAGGATGTTCCACTCAGCCTCTCTGGGGGTCCCCAGTTGAACTAAGCTCCAAGTGACTCCAGAGAAAACCCACTCATTAGCATAGCTTTTGTTAGCTCTTCTCCATTTCTGTCTCACTTCCACATTCCTTCACTAAGCCTCTGTAGGATCACCTCCCAAATAAACTACCTACACCCAAATCTTGTCTCAAGATCAACTTTGGGAGAAACCCAAATGAAGTAGATGGTAACAGAAATGACCCTGGAAAGCAGATCTCAGGGAAGATTCTAGAACAAAATCACTAAGTAGTGAAATGGGGGTGGGGGGAGAATCCCATTTCTGGTGGGAAGTGGGGTGTTTTTGCAGCATCACAATTAATGACACTAGCTGTGATGGAATGGGCAGATAACAAGTGGAAAGGGAATGAAAGGCCTTGAAGACAGAGAATCTGTCGGGCTCCGTTAAGTCCACTATCAACTCAGGGGACATTGAGAAAACTAGAGGGTCTCCATAACACAATTTTTAAAAACTCATCTCCTGCAACTGGGGGGCAGGCTGTGTCAAAAATCAGCCTAAGATTAGATTGTAAGCATGGCTGAGTTACAAGAGAGGCTGAGTCCACAACCCCAGTAAGTTCTTAAGTCCCATAGGGCAAAAGTGAGACCCTGAGACTCGGCGTTCAGACTTGAGCACCTTAGACGCCCTCCCACACTCTCCCGAGCCCCTGTGGTTTGGCGCAAATGCTTCCCTTCCCCTCGTAGGGAAGTGCAGCCTCCCATTGCCAGGAGGCCATGCACAGTCCTCCCCTGAGGCAAATGCCTGCCAAGGTAATAATTGTCCCCCTGCCTTCCCTAATCCCAACCCACACCAGCACCCATGGCATGTAGACTGAAAACTATGGTCTGCTCTCAGCGTGGCTCGATGGGGAAGTACTTTCTGTTGCATGGGAAGTAACAGATCATTCAGCAGAACTGCGGGAACTAACTAATGTACACCAGGAGGACCTGGAAGATTATTTATGAAAGTATATATTGAGGGTGTTGGGCCGTGGTAGGGGAAGAGTGTAAGGCTGGAAAGGACACTGCTTATTCAAGTGGGTGCTCCTGTCACTCAAGAGTTCACATCCTGACAGAGATGTTCAAAGTCAAAGCGACTCTTAACACATTACTGGAATGACTCCTTGAAGCTTGGAGATGACAATGGCCTACAGTAAATGGGATGTAGATACCACAGCTGCCTTGGCAGAGTACTATGGAAGAGGTCAGAAGGCTCAGAGAAGTGGGCATGCAGAAACAGGTTTATGATGCAAGACCAGACAGCCACCAATAACTAAGTTCTGTAAGAGTGCAAGAGGACACGCACTTTACTAACTGGATCTGCACCATGGAAGAATAAGCTACTACTATGGGAGACTCGGTGGTGACTTTCCTCTGTAAGCCAGAGGAAGACAGATTTCAGATGGGAGAGATTCATCGATGGAATTGGGCTACCGGTGTCAATGGGAAGACAGACTTCTGAACTATCAGAGGCCAGGCGGTAGCTCTTAAACTTCAGAAGCAAAGGTGAGTGATAGGGACCAAAACTGGAACGGAGACCAGAGACCGTGACCCACAGGGATAAGTGGTGACGGCTAATAGGCCATAGTGCTTCCAGAGACGAACTAGTTGGGCAGCCACTTAGAGTGTTGACTTATAAACCAAAAAGTATTAGGAACATGGAGACAGAAGGCCGGCAGTCAGTTGCCACAGTGAAAAATCATGATTTCACCCCCCACCCCACACTCAGGCTATAGACCTAAGCCAGCTCTCAGGTGCAGGGTCTCCTGATTGAAGGAGAGGCCAGGTCCCTTTGAGGAAGGATCCAGCCAAGCCACACGAAGCGTATACAATCCACATCACCTCTTTTCCCAAAACTAAGCATGTACTGGAGAAAAGGGAACACCCAGTCCTCTTGAGAGCTATTAAAAAAAGCACCTCAACAGGCACTCTTTCCAGGACATCCAGTATGCCATCCTGACTCCTTTACTGGATCGGGGTTTTGTGAAGGCCGGATGAACATGGAGTCCTGGCCCAAGTCTGCCTGACAGTGGAATCCTTCCTGCGAGAAAAGATCAAGTGAGAGCACCCGAAACTTTCCCCTGCCATGACCAAGGGAAGGAATCAGAAGCACTGCTACATTATGAGTGGGATAGCAGAAATTAGTACAGAGGTTGTGATTTTTACCACATCCCTCTCTAAATGCCATTAAAGCCACTGGAAAAAAAACAGATCATGGTGAAAAACAGTGGAATACCAAAAAGTTAACCGAGTGGTAGATCCAACCACAGTCACTGTGCCAGATATGGCACCTCTACCACATTGACCATTTTGACATCTCCACAGATCGTCATCGTACTAGTCCACTATATAGATGACATCATGAGAATCAGGTCTCACGAGCAGAAATATTCTGGATGCCCTGGAAACATGTGTCAGGGAGTAGGAGAGTAACCCGGCAAAGATCAAGGGTCCTGCTACATGTGGTGCTGCTCTCAGTGTGGCGAAAGCGTACGGCATTCTAGGACATCCCATCACTCCGAAGTAAAAGCTAAGTTGTTGTGCCTTTTATCTCCTACAGCAAAGAGAGAAGCACCGCCCTTGGTAAGCCCTCTAGATTTTGGAGCAGCCCACACTTACGTATACTGTTCTAATCCATTTATTGAGTGACTTAGAAATTTACCTGTTTTGAAAGGGCTCTATGGTTGGTTCAGGTTACTATAAAAGCTGCCTTGGGCCATATAACCCAGTAGACTCAGTGGTGATAGAGGAGTCCATGGTAGATAGGATACCATGTGGGACCTCTGACAAGCCCCAAAAGAAGGGCTTTGGTGTAGACTTCTGGGATTCTGGAGGGATGTTATTCATAGTTCTGCCACAGAGACGTATTCACTGTTTAAAGACAAGTTCCTGGCATGCTATTGGGCCCAAACACCTGACCTAGAACATCAGACAACTGTGAAATCAGAGATGTTTTTTAAGAGCTAGATATTATCAGATCCAGCAACAATTCCATCATACAGTGTAAATGGTACATTTAGTGTTGGGCTTGAGAAGATACAGAAAGTACAAATCGGGGACCCAAATCCTGTCTCCCACCTCTGTTGCGCTGCGGCTACTCCATCAGCTTCACCTTAAGACGTTCGCAACAAGCAGCTGACAGAAAGGAGAAGAATCTGCAGTGGATCACATTTTAACAGCCCCTTTGCACACACACAAAAAAAATATTTCCAATAATTATGAAATAAAATTAAAAATAACCAGATAGAAAAGAAATAGACAGCTAAAAGTTTCTTTTTTGTCAAAACTTTCTATGTATAATCATGCCATTGAATTTTTTTTTTAAAGTATTACAATACCGAAAAGAAAAAAGGACAGACCAAAACTTCCTAAGTACATTAAAATAATTTTTGAAAAAAGAAGATCACTGCCCTGCCTGTGTGGACGGCTCAGTTGGTTGAGCAACATTCTGCAAAGTGAAAGGTCGCTGGTTCAATTCCCAGTCAGAGCACATACATGGGTTACTAGTTCAGTCCCCAGTGTAGGAGAGGCAACCGATCAATGTTTCTCTCTCTCTCTTTTTCTCCCTCCCTCCCCCTTTCTCTAAAAATAAATGTTAAATCATTTTTTTAAAAAGAGGAAAACTGACACCTTGTTGATCTATTGCAGTAATGAACAGCAACAATATAATTTGTTTTCAAGCCTCAACTTTTGTGAATTTGCCAATAACTTCATCAAAATTACCTTCTTCCCATTCATGTTAAATACACTAAATACTAATATAGTATAACTTACCAATCTATCTTTACTCCTTTCTATTTTAATTCTGAAAAGTCTCATTTTTATGAAGCAACCCATAAGTGATTGGCAGAGATTCTTAAAACCCAATTTCACAACAAATTTCAGAAATGATACTACTGTATCTTACTTTGTTTTAGAGGATGAATTCTTCCCTAGATTTTACTTGTCTCCAGAGTTGAAAAGTTCCACTAAAGTGTCTTCACCATTCATTGTGTTTCATAAAAACCTCCATTTTTATTCTGCAAAATGAAATAAAATGGCTGAATGATAGCAAATGCTGACATTATTAGAGTCATTGCTTTAGAATGAGTATCCAGTTCTTCTCAGAAATGATGAGAGCTCTCAGGCAGTGTCTTTTTACTTCTTCTGGCATCTTCTGTCATTTCTCCTGGCATTCTTCTTCAAAATTTGATTCTTCTTTTTCTTGTAAACGTCCACTCCTTTCGTGTTGTTGAGTCAGTGGCCTTCTCCACAACTTTCATGCGCCAGCCTTCAAGCGCGAGCTTCACTACACATTGCTCAAGGCTAATTCTGGCTCTTTGCAAATATTTTTGTGTCTTTTTGGCCTCATCTAAAAATTTACACCAAATAATAAAAAAACAAATCAGGTGGCACAAAGAGCAAATGATGAGTTGATTCTAGGCCCAGGCTTCCTTTCAGATTGCACAGTATTTCAGGAGGTGTCGTTAACTCTCAAAATTTATCCATACTACGCACACAGCTTCATTTGCCTCAGACTGTCTGCTCCACTGATGTACCAACCTTCTGCAGCATTTTTAATAGATAAGGTGATACTGAAAAGAATGGATAACTTTTTTCCAGAATTAAAAAAAAAAATCACACATTAATACTTTCAAAAGTGTGAACTCTATATCTAAAGTCCTGGGAAAAAAGATTGTACAAGGCACAAATAAATACTTAGGATTAATATCTTTGAGTTTTACCTAAAATGCAGCATGCTTACCAAACAAAAATATTATGCCTCAAGTTTTACATGTTGTTTTACTGTTTTAAATTTTAAACACAAATAAAATCTCCAAGAGGTTGGACAGTAACAGAATTAACTCAAGTTCTGAGTCTTTATTTTTGCACTCAGTCCACTCTTATCATTTATTTCAAATCCGCTGTTTAAACATAAGACTATGTAGTCACAGAGAGACTGGGGAAATAACAAACTGTGTCATATGCAAGCTCCAATGATTCCAAACCTTTACAAACTTACTCTTGAAACAAATGCATGGAGCTGAGTCTGCATATGTAGGGGGCTGACTGTAGGACTTGGTTTCCTCTGAACTAACCTCCATGTAAAATACAATGCTCATTAAAGGATAAGTAATAAAACAGGGATCATTGGGTTCTGGTTCCGGTTAAGATGAAGTAAGCACTTTCCACCCTGTCTCTCCCATTGTATGCAACGGAAAATTCCCAGAAAGAACACGTGGAGCAGCTCTCTGAGGACTCTGAAAAGTAAATAATGGCAGGAGGGTTGAAGAAGGAAACCAGGAACTGAAGAACCACTGATGCAACGGTGAGTTTCCTTGTTTTTATTACTCTGGTATCTCCCACCCTGGACGTGAAGGCAGCCTTGAAGCCCAGGAGAGCAAACCCAGAGCTCTATCATTTCGATGGTGAAAGACGGAATCTTTCTCCCCTAAGATAGAGAAAAGGCAAGGATCTCCACTCTCACCACTCTCATTCAACATGTAGTAGGACTCTCAACACTGAGAAAACTGTCCTTGCTTATAAATGACATAATTATTTACATAGAAAACCCTAAGTAACAGACCCAAAAAAGCTCCCATAACTAAGTCAGTTTAGCAAAGTTACAAGATTCAATGTCTGCATACAATATCAAATGTATATCTATATAATAGCAAATTTTTTAAATAGCACTTAAAATTGTTCCCCCCAAAATAAAACACTGTGCTTAGGCATAAATCTAACACACACTCAGAATCCGTATGCTGAAAACTACGAAGTGTTGATGAAAGGAAGGAAAGAAGATCTTAAATGGAAGGAGAGACATATTATGTTTCAGGGGCTGGAACACTCAATATAGTTAAAATTTCAGTTTTCCCTTGAAATTGAAATCGATCTGTAGATTCAACACAACTCCACTCAAAATTCTACCAGGACTTTGGGCAGATATCAATTTACACATTTTAGAATTTATACAGCCAGCCAAAGGAACTAGAATAGTCAAAGCAATTTTGAAAAAGAATAAAGTTGGAGAGTTCATGGCACCCGATTTTATTTTATTTTTTAACTTAAAGTTTACTTTCAGTATTATTTTGTATTGATTTCCAGTGTACGGCACAGCGGATGAGCCACCATGTATTTTATAAATTGCCCCCCTCATATACCCAGTACCCACCTGGCACCATACAAAGTTTTTACAATATCGTTGATGATATTTCTTGTGCCGTATTTTATGTGACTGTTTTGTGACTACCAATTTACATTTCTTAGCCCTTCACCTCCTTCACGCAGGTCCCCAACCCCGCTCCCCTCTGGCAGCCACCAGTCCACTTTCTGTGTCTGTGAGCCTATTTCAATAGTTTTTTGGTTTATTTTGTTCTTTAGATTCCACATGTAAGTGAAATCATATGGTATTTGTCTTTATCTAACATATTTCACTGAGCATAATGCCCTCTAGGTCCATCCACGCTGTCACAAATGGTACGCTTTTATTGTTTTCATGGCTGAGTGATACCCCACCATGTAAACGCAGCGCAACCTTTTTATCCACTAGTCTATCGATGGGCACTTCAGTCCCTTCCATGTTTTGGCTGCTGTAAATAATGTGTAATGAACACAGGGCTGCACGTATTCCTTCAAATTACTGTCTGGTTTTCCTTGGATAAATCCTCAGATGAGGAATCACTGAGACATGAGGCAGTTCCATTTTTAATTTTTTGAGGAAATTGCATACTGTTTTCCATAGTGGCTGCACCAGTCTGCTTTCCCACCGATAGTACTCGGGGGCTCTTTTTCTCCCCATCCTGCCAACACTTGTTATTTGTGGATTTATTGATGATAGCCATTCTTGAAGGTGTTAGGTGATATCTCATTATGGTTTTAATTTGTCTTTCTCTGATGATTACTGATGTTGAGCATCTTTTTACATGTCTATTGGTCGTCTGTATGTCCTCTTAGGAGAAGTACCTGTTCAGGTCCTCTGTCACGGCACCCAGTTTGAATATTTACTACAGAGCTACGGTAATGAAGACAGTGTGGTTATTAGCAAAGGACTACATACATAAATCAATGGAAGAAAACAGAAATAGATGCACACAAAATATAGTAATTGATCTTTTGATAAAAGTACAAGTACAATTCAATAAAGAAAGGATAGCCCTAACTGGTGTGGCTCAGTGGACTGAGGACAGGCCTGCGAACCAGAAGGTTGCCAGTTCGATTCCCAGTCAGGGTACATGCCAGGGTTGTGATCCAGGTTCCCAGTTTGGGGAGTGCTCGATCCATGTATCTCTCACACACTGTTTCTCTCCCTCTCTTCTGCCCTCCCTTATCCTCTCTCTAAAAGTAAATAAATGAAATCTTTTTTAAATTGAAAGAAAGGATAGTCTTTTCAAAAAACAGTGTTGGAACATTTGGCCTTTCATATGCAAAAGAATAAATTTCAACCTAAACTTCATGCCTTATACAAATATTAACTCAACATGGATCATAGATCTAAAGATAAAATGTAAACCTATTAAATTTTTAAAAGAAATGATAGGAGAAAATCTTTGTTAGGCAAAGTGTTTGCAGTTACGATGCCAAAAGCACAATCCATTAAAAATTGATAAATTGGGCTTTATGAAAATTTAAAACTTTTGGTCTGTGAGAGATATCATTAAGAGAATGAAAAGACAAGCTAAAGACTGGAAGAAAATCTTTGCAAATCACAAAGAACTTGTATCCAGGGTATATAATGACTGTTTAACATTCGACAATAAGAAGAACAAACTAAACCCCATGGCAAATAGGAGGAAGGAATAAAGTAGTGAGTGGAAATTAATGAAATAGAGCATAAAAAATAATAGAGAAAACAAGAAGGAAGTTGGTTTTTTTAAAGATTAATAAAATTGAGAAACCTTTAGCTAGGCTGATCAAGAAAAAAGACTGAACCCCTATGTTCACTGCAGTATTATTTACAATAGCCAAGGTCTGGAAACAACCCAAGTGCCCATCAGTAGATGAGTGGATAAAAAAGCTGTAGTACATTTACACTTTGGAATACTACTTGGCTGTGAAAATTCTTTTTAATATTTTACATTTTGTGATCTCATGGATGGACCTGGACTCTGTTATGCTAAGTGAAATACACCAGCTAGAGAAAGACAAGTACCATATGATCTCACTTATATGCAGAGTGTAATAAATAAAATAAACACACAAACAAAATAGAAACAGAGGCACGGATACATGGAACAGACTGACGGCTATCAGAGGGAAGAGGGGTTGGGAGGACTGGATAAAAAAAGGTGGAGGTATTAAGCATCATGCAGACACAGGCAACAGTGCGGCGATAGCCAGAGGGGAAGGGGGTTGGAGCATGGCTGGAGGTGGACAAAGTGTGCAAACGGGGATGGAAAGAGACTTTGCTTGAGGTGGTGGGCTCACAATGCAGTGTGCAGATGATGTTTTTCTGAGTTGTACACTTTAAACCTGTATGGTTTTACAAAGCAATGTCACCCTAATAAATTCAATTAAAAAAAAAGAAAGAAAAAAGACTGAAGACTCAAATTACTAAAAGCAGGAATGAAATAAAGGACATTGCAATTGGCCTTAAAGATTTTTTTAAATAATTATAAAGAAATATTATGAACAAGTATATACCAACAAATTAGATAATTTAGATGAAATGGACAAATTCCTAGAAAGATGCAAACTATGGAAACTGACTCAAGAAGCAACAGAAAATCTGAATAGATCTATTACAAGTTAAGACAAAAACTATCCACAAGGAAAAATCTAGGCCCAAATAGTTTCACTGGTGAATTCTACCCAACATTTAAGAAAGAATCAATACCAATTCTTCACAAACTCTTCCAAAACATAGAAGAGGGGAGAATATTTCCCGACCCATTCTACAAAAGAGGTGTTACCTGGATATCAAAAGCAGACAAAGACAACACAAGAAACTACAGACTAATACCCCTTATGAATACGGATGCAAAAATTCTCAACAAAATATTAGCAGACTGAATTCATGAACATACAAAAAGTAGTATACGTCATGACCAAGCAAGATTTGCTCCAAGAATATAATGTTGGTTTAAACTCCAATAATCAATTAATCTAATACGCCGTATCAGTAGAACAAAGGCTAAAACAGTGTGATCGTCGCAATCAATGCAGAAAAAATATTTGACAAAATTCAACATGACTTCATGATGAAAACACCTAACAAACTAGCAATGGAAGGGACATTCCTCAACCTAATAAGGAGAATCTACAAAAATGAACAGCTAACAGTATGTTTAATGGTGAAAGACTGAATGGTTTTACCCTACAATCTGGGAAAAACAAAATAAAAAAAAAAACAAGGCAATCTTGCTGCTCCATTCAAAATTTTATTGGAGATTCTAGCCAGGAAATGTAGGCAACAAAGTGAAATAAAAGGCATCCAGATTAGAAATAAAGAAATAAAACTATCTCTGTTTCTAGATGACATAATCTTGAATAGAATACCCTAAGGAATCCATTTTTAAAAATGATTAGAACTAATAGATGAGTTTAGCAAGAGTGCAGGATACAAGATCAATGTGCAAAAATCAACTGTATTTGTATCCACTTTTAATAAACAATACAAAAATTACATTAAGAAAACAATTCCTTTTATAATAACAGTAACATCAAAAAGAATAAAATGTTTAGGAATACATTTTTTAAAAGAAGTACAAAACTTTTACTCTGGAAACTACACAACTTTGTTCAAATAATTTTTTTTAAATTTTTCTAAAAGATTTTATCCATTTATTCTTAGAGAGAGGGGAAGGGAGGGAGAAAGAGATGGAGAGAAACATCAATGTGTGGTTGCCTCTTGTGTACCCCCCACAGGGGACACAGTCCGCAACCCAGGCATGTGCCCTGACAGAATTGAACCTGCAACCCTTTGGTTCACAGGCCGACGCTCAATCCACTGAGCCACACCAGCCAGGGCTGTTGAAAGAAATTTTAAAAGACTCAAGTAAATACAAAGATATCCCATATTCATTGATCAGAAGACAATGTTATGATGGGAATATTTCTCAAATTAATCTACAGATTCAACAAAAACTATACCACCTTTCTCACTTTGTCAGAATTGACAACCTCATCCTAAAATTCATATGGAAATTCAATAGACACAAAATAGTCAAAACAATCTTGGAAAAAACAAAGCTGAAGGACTCACATTATGCGATTTCAAAACTTACTACAAAGTTACAGTAATCGCGAGAGTGTGGTACTGGTATACAAATAGACATAGATCAATGGGCAGAACTGAGAATCCAAAAATAAGCCCTTGCATTTATGATTGAGTTTTGACAATTCTATAGAGAAAAAATAGCATTTTTGACCAATGGTACTGGGACAATTAGATATCCACATGCAAAGGAATGAATTAGAACCATTACCTCACACGTATACAAAATACAACTTAAAATGGATCAAAAACTCAATATAAGAGCTAAAACTCTAAAACTCTTTGAAGAAAATATAGGTGTAAATTTTCATGACCTTAGATCAGGCAGTGGTTTCTTAGATATAATATCAAAACTACAAACAACAAAGGGAAAAAACAGAAAACTGTACTTCAAAATTAAAAACTTGTGCTGCAAAAGACACTACCAAGAAACTGAAAAGACAACCCTAAAATGGGGGAAAATAGCAAATTATCTAGCTGATAAAGGGCTTGTATATAAAGAATTTTTATAACTCAATAACAAAAGACAATTCAAAATGTGCAAAGGACTTGAATAGACATTTCTACAAAGAAGGTACACAAGTAATCAAAAAGCACATGAAAAGATGTCCAATATTGTTAGTCATTGGAAATATGCAAATCAAAACCACAGCAAGATACCACTTTCAAAAGACAGATAATAACAAGTATTGACAATCATGAGGAGAAATGAGAACAAACCCTATTACATTGCTGGCAGGATAGTAAAATGGCTGCCACTTTCGTGAAGAACAGTTTGGCAGTCCCCCAGAAGGTTAGACATAGAATTACAATATGATCCAGCGATGCCACTCCTAGGTATATATCCAAGAAGAATGCAAACATACGTTCACACAAAAACGTGTACACAAATGTTCGTAGCAGTATTATTCATAAGAATCACAGAGCAGAAATAGCTCCAATGCCCATCAGCGGATGAAAAAACAAAGTGTGGTCCATCCATGCCATGGGATAGTGCCCAGCAATAAGAAGGGATGAGGTGCTGACCCAGGCATCAGCGTGGATGGACCTTGAAATATTATTCTAAGAAAAAAAAAGACCACCTGTTGTTCAATTCCATTTACATGAATTGTCCAGAACAAATTCATAGAGACAGAAAGGAAATCAGTGTCTGTACAGAGTTGGAGAGTTTGGGACAAACGAGGAGTGCCTGCTATTCGGTACAGAATTTCTTTGCGGGGTGATGAAAACGTTCTAAATTCGATTATGGTGATGGTTTCACAACTTTGGGAACATACTATAAGTCATGGAATGGTACACTTTGAATAGGTGAATTGAATGGTATATAAATTATATCTCAATAAAGCTATTATTTAAAAATACTCAAATGTAAATAAATTCTTTTAAACAGGCAAAATATTTAAACACACAGTTCAGCAAAGAAGCTATATGGATGAAAAATAAATACATGGAAAGGCGCTTACGATGATGAGCCATTGGGGAAATGCAAATCAAAGCCGCACTGACGTAGCGCTGCGCCATCTTAGAACGGCTTTAAAAAAAAGCGAGCAAAGCAGGTACACTAATGCGGCAACTCTCCTATGTCGCTGCTGAGAAGGCAAAACAGTACCGTCCCCCTGGAAAACATTGTAGCAATATCTTTTAAGGTTTAACATTTATTTACCCTATGACCTCGCAATCATATACTCAATGTTCACTCTGGACAAGTGAAAACTTACAACACGAAAGCCTGTTCGTGAGTGTTTATAGAAACTCCATTCATAATCACAGAAAAAGAAGAACCCGAATGTCTTTCAACAGTGAATGAAGTAACAGACGGCAGAGCAGCTAGACAATGGGATGCTGTGGAGCGATACCTAGCGATGAACTACTGACCGGTGCCGTGACGTCGATGGACCTCAAAGTCATTATGCTAAGTCAAAGAAGCCAGTCTCAAAAGTCTACATATTATCCAATTTAATTTATGTAGCATTCTGGAAAAGAAGAATCTGTGAAGACAGAGCAGGTCAGCGGTAGCCAAGGGTTAGGGGCTGGGCAGAAGTTCTGATCATAAAGCAGCAGCACAAGGAAGTCTTCTGGGGTGATGGAAATGTTCAGACTCTGATCGTGATGGTGGTTACACCAACCAATACATGCTTAAACTTCTAGAAAAATACTATGAAAACAGTCAATTTTGCTGTATGTAAACATAAAAAATGATCATATCCGAGAGTATACAAATAAATATATTTTATGTGTATTTATCTGTATATGCATGTGTGTGCACATGTGTAAACATAATTTAAATTCAACAATCAAAACCGCTTTGAACTTTGACCATCAACAAGAGGTTTTTGAGGTGACTAGCCTTTTGTCTCTGAGATTGTTGAGAATTGTTGGCCTATGGCGGTAATTTCAAAAGCAGACAGACTTGTAGTCCATATCATTATCGTTCTAATTCTTTACAAACAATGCACCCTCTCATGGCCTACTCTGAAAAGGATGGCTCTCATGCCCCCAGCTCTGGCATGCTACTCTTTTGTGTGGTTCTGGAATGAAAGCCCTTAGACATAGAGGAACTGACCCTGGAAGATTGAAATCAGTCCAAGGGATATGATGGGACTCCAACAGCGTCTGCCATAGACCCCCAAACCCTGGTTGGAGCACCTCAATTGTAATTATGTATGTACGTGTGAGTAAGTAAATAAGTAAGTCCCCAATGGGAGCAACTGGATAAATCTTAATATGTATTGGATATCAAGTAATATAAAGGAATCATCTTTAATATTGATAGTGTATTAATGATATCATGGTTTCATTAGAAAATGTCTCATGTTTTAGAAGTGCATTCTGAAGTATTTCAAAGAAAAATTAGGCAAAGCAAATATGGCCAATGTTGTTAATTATTGAAGTTACATGATGAGTACATAAAGATTTATTATGCTCTTCTCTCTACGTTCTTATATGTTTGAAATTTTTCAGAAAGGTTTTCAATATTAAAAATGCATCACAAAGTCCCAGAAATATTGAGTCTGTTGGTGCCAGAGACAGTGACCCCTCACTCCAATGAGACACCACAGTCCTAACGTGGTACCTCCCCATGAATTTGAATCAAAGTTTGGAGGATCCCAAATTCTTGTTCCTTGGAAAAGAAAATAGAAAAGCAAGTAACATGCTTTACAAGGCTTCCACCCTAAAATGCTAAAAACAAGGATTATGTAGGGCTGACGTGGGCAAACATTCAGCTATCTCGAAAGCTTGGTTTTCCAAAGGCGGGCCCTCTTTGCTGCAGAGACCTGAGGACAGGCTACAGGGAGGATGTCAACTCTCTTTGTAAGTCAGTATGACGTGAGTGTCAGTCAATTACAAAGTGTAGACTCTTGTCACATTCCTGGACCTGTAAGGCGAGGACATACAGGGCCATGCAGCCTTCACTTTGTCCCCTGGAACATCTGCTCCTGGAAGCCTGAGTCCCCATGTAAGAGGCCTGCTGCCGTGAGGCCGCCACTATGGCAGGGCTACATGTAGCGCTTCAGTCAATGGTCCAGCTGAGCCTGGCTGCCCAGGCATCTACAAAAAGGCACCAGACACATGACTGAAGTTATCACCTTCCAAACCAAACACGTCTACCAGCGAAGTACCACCACCTGGTCTCCATCACCCTACGCGGAACAAAAGGAAGGCCCGACCGTGACAAATGTTTGACCCACAAAATCATGAGATAACAAAATGATTATTTTTTTAAGTCACTACATTTTGGGGTCACTTGTTATGCAGCAATTGTTCACAGTAACAGGAAGCCAGAAGGTGTGTTCTAAGCTGGGCTGTGTGTGGCAGATGCAGTTTTTACTGGGCCCTGAAACTTTAAGAAAGAGAAGTCACTTGACCATGTACATAAAGTGCAAGACCTTAAAGGGGACCTGTACAGATGACAAGTCCTGAAATTTAAGGTCCATTGGTGTCACTGGGCCTTGGGAGGGATGACGGGTCCTCAAGGCAGAGGAAAAGGGAAGGGCTTTTCAGGCAGAGGGCCCTGCAAGGGCAAAGAGGCAGGAAAGTTCATCACCGGTTAGGTGACTCTGAGAGCTCCATGTGACTAGAATGCAGGAGCATGCGGAGGTGAGAATGCGGAAGTGCGGAGGGAAGACAAGCCACTAAACCTACAGCTTCAAGAAGTAGAGAGGGGATGGACTGAAAGGGACCTACCTGAAGTTTAAGCTTCATTGGTGTCACAATGACAGGCTGCCCAGAGTCCTGCCCCAGGACAGTGACCTTTACAAACTGCAAAAATTTAAGAGAATGACTGTAAGAGACTAGCCTTCTTGGCATGAACAGAAATGGTGCGAGACAGAATTCCAATGTCTGGCGTCTCAACACACATGCACACATGCATGTGCACACACACACACCCTGCAGCCTCCACTAAGGGAGTCTTCTGTCCTATGGGCAGGAAGAGGAAGTGCTGGACCACCTCATTCCTCCCAAGGCCCCGCAGCCACCCATATACTGACTCTCTCTACTGTTTGGTGTCCACATCCAGAGGTCCAGTGAGTCCCTCAGGCTCTACATGTTGAACACTGAACTTTTTTCCTCACCCTCCAATCTCGTGCCTGCTCCAGTGGCCCACACACAGCTCTGCGTGTCACCAGCAATGAGTCACGCAGCCCAGACACCTAAGATTCAGCGATGAGCCCCACCGCTGGCTTACCCCCAACACTGGATTCATGACGGAGAGTCTGACTCCCAGCAGTTCTTGAAGCCAACCTCTCCAGTGATCATATTTTGGTGTTACCATCTCTCATGGCTCCTCCTCAGAGGATTTCAGTCATCCCCCTAACAATCTATCCAATCCAAAGGCACATGTCACCAGGCAATGCTGTCAGGGGCTCCCTCCTGCTGAAACCCAGGCCCCTTACCCTGGCGCTCCAGGTTCTCCATGACTTAACCTCTGACTCCTGGCCAACGTCACAATCTGCCCCTCTCCACTGGTTCCTCCACAAAGACCTTTTCCTCCCTCACCAACTTCCTGCCATGGGTCATAACGTTGCCCCTCACCAATGTCCCCAAGACTCAGGTGCAGCCTCACCTTCTCTCAGAAGCACCTCCAGAAACTACACTATCCCATCTGATGACCTTTCTCTGTGGCCCCTTGCTCTGAGCAGGGCATCACCCATAACCTGTGACATTTTAGAGGATTTATAAACAGACCCTGCTCCAGCCACTCAATCCCTCTGAAGTGTTTATACGCCTCTGTGAAATGGGACAAAAGCCACACCAAAGGATCTGAGAATGAACACCTACTAAGTAGGCAGTGAGCTAAGAGCTTTTTACACATTATCTGATTTAATCCTTACAACACCCAGAGAGGCAGGCCCTGCTATCACCCCCTTGAATTGAGGAGGACCCTGAGGTGAAGCTCCCTGCCTAGCTCGCCTTTCCTTTTGTAGGCAGACCTCCACGGCTCTTGGGGCACAATCAGTGCACCCTCCTTGCCTGTGCAGTGGCCTCTGCAACCCCACCACCCTGTGAACCTGGAGAGGGCGGAAATGATGCCTGTTTGCCCACTTGTGTATCCCAAGCTCCTAGAACGGGGTTTGGCACATAGTAAGTACTTACTAAATGTTTGCTGACTGAAGTAATCCATGAACGAATAAACCCAGCCAGAGACATAAACTGGATTCCCCAAGCAGGTTCCGCTATAGAATGTGTTTAGTATAGAACCTGGTACCCAGTAGGCACTCAATAGTGTGTCGCTGTTGCCGTTGTCATGAAGAATGAGGAGGAGGAGGAAGAGGAGGAAGAGAAAAATAATTTAAGCACAAATACCACCTGGTGAGTCTGGTTTCCCAACAGTTGGGGCCCTCCACACCATTCCGGCCCAGGTCCTCCCAGTGCCCAGGCCAGGTCGGGTCCAGCAGACAAGGGACAGTTTGGGAATAGACATGGACAGTAGAGACCCCATCCCACCTTCTCCTCCCCTCAGGAAAGGAGTGATATTCCTGCCTCTGTCCTCACCATCAGGGGTGTCGGCATGGCCTGCAACTGCCGCCCGGCAGGGGAAAGAAGTTCCAGGCCCCTCCCACCCACCGCAGCACTTCCCAGAACTAGAGGTGCCTACTCTTCTGCTCTGCTCCCCCCCCCGGCCCCGCCCCCCCACACACACACTCACACACCCACCCCACACTGCCACCTAGCAACCGGGCCTGAGCGTCCTGGGTTCTGATTCTGGCTTCTCAGAGCCTGGAATTGCGACTCTGGGCTGGTCACCGTCGCTCTCTGAGCGTCAGTCTTCCTGACTGCAGTAGTGGGGCCCGGGGCCTGCGTGGGTGCAGGACTTGGCCAGGCGTGGAGGCTGTGACTGACCTCCCTGGGTTTCCATTGCGGGGCTCGGGCCTCGGAGACACGCTGGGTGAGAAGGGAAAGAACCCAGGAACCCCACTACTTGACACCCTGGACTTTCCAACACTCAAATCATTCCGACCTCTACCCAAGGTTCTCACAGTCGGGGGCTGAGACTCTCTGGGTTCCAAGGGCAGGCGGCCTCCTGCTCTTGGCCACATGAGCACATGGGAGGGGGCTTTCTGCAGAGTACCCACTATCGCAGCAGAAAGCTCTTGGTGAGGGAAGGAGGGCTGGACCCACTGCAAGAATGGAGAGGAGAAGAGATCCAGAATTACCCTAATGGTTGGACAAATGTCCCTAAACCACTCGGGGCCTCAGTTTTCCTCCTCTGTGAAATGGAGCCGATAAAAAACTCACTGGATTCGTTCCGGTTTGCTGTGAGAATGAACTAAAATACGAAATCTACGAAGCTCCAGATGTTTCTGAGAGTGGGTAACACGGGCCCACGGGCCACCCCCTTCGGGTCTGGCTGGCACCAGCACGAACCCAGGAGCACCAGGAGCCCCAGTGTCGGTCCCTCCTGAAACCGAGAAACCCAGACCTGCCTTAGGTTCGCTGTGGGTGGGATGAGGGCAGAGGCCGGGAAGGGGGCGGCTGGAACTTGGGCTGAGAGAGGACGGCTGGCGTCGGGACACCTGGAATGGGAGGAGGGCGACGGAGGCTGGAGAGCGCGGCGTGGCGGTGAAGGGCAAAAAAGTTCACGCTTATAGGCGCTCCCCTGCGCTTTCTCCCGCCTGCCTCTCTTCTTCCAAGTAACTCTCCCCTCGTTCCTTTCTCCGCTCTCCCTCTTCTTTCCTTCCTTTCTTCTCCTCCCCCTCCCCATCTCTCTTGTCCCCATCTTTCTTTTCTCGCTCCTTCTCCCCCCACTTCCATCTACTCCTCACCCTCGCACTTTATAACCAAACAGCCAAACCCCTTTCCAATTAAAGTGGAATTAGGCAACTCAATCAAATTAGCTCCCTATTAAAGCCCTCCTTTATTAAACCGTTTTCTTGTCCTGCTATTAAGTTTCACCGCCTGGCGGAACTCGAGCTGGCCCCAGAAGTTTACCTTAGGATGTCGCCGGGGCCGGCCGAGGGGAGGGGGCGCCCTGTGTCCCGAAGAGGGGGAGTCACCCCGTCGGGAGCAGACTGACCGGAGGAGAAGGGGGTCGGCCCAAGAGCCGTGACTTTGCTCAGCTCCATTTGAGGAGCGAAGAACAAGCGGTGCGGAGCGAGGTCTGGCTGGAAGGCGCGCCCTCACCTCCACTCTCGGATTACACCGCCTCGGATGGGAGCAGCAGCCCGCCACCAAAATATAACTCCCAGTAACACCCAAGAATGACTATGGGAGATCATCTTCCCTTGCAGCCTTCCCTCCCCAGCTGCCACCTCCATCGCCCCTGGTCCCAAATCTCTCCGAGAAGGGAGGCGCGCAGTGTACGACTCCGGGCTGCGCTCAAATCTGCCCCCGGGGTAGAAGCAGAACCCGGCCGCCAGCCTCGCAAGGCCCCTAAGGAGGCTCGCGATCCGGCAACAAGAGAGCGCTGGAAAGGCGACCCCGCCAGAGCTCGCACGCCCAAGCCGGGAGTGGCAGGGACACGGGTCCCGCCTGAGCAGCAGCCGCCGCTCCTCCCCGAGCTCTCAGCCTTGGGGCCTCCAGGGCGCCACGGGAAGTGCCCTCTCCCCGCAACCCCCGGGGGTCGCAGCACCGGCCGGACTTCGGTCAAGTTTCTCCCTGGCACCGCGGCCCGAGCAGGAGGAAATCAAGACTTTTTTCCAACCCGCTCGCTGCCCGAGGAGCGGGACGGGATTCGGTGTCATTTTCTTAGAAAATAACGTTTATTTCTAGCTCCTGTCTATGCAAAGGAAAACACAAAGTGAACCATTCTCTGCAGCCCCGTTTCCCGCTGTCCGCCCTTCCGCCGGAGTGTCTGGCGAGTCCGGGGAAGAGGGAATGAGCCCTCGGGTGGGCAGGTCTGGCTCAGTCACACGTCGCTCTTTTCCAGCTTTTGCGCGCACCTTGGCCGCTGCTTAGGGAGAGACCGGCCCAGGCAGGTGGGCGCGGGTGGAAAGGATTCGTCCCGACTTTACAATATATTTTGTCTATAAAACCTGATGAGTACAATGCGCGCATAATCTAACTTTTTCCATTTTTCTTTTTTTTGCTTGTTTTTGAATTTTTTCACGTTAATACCGAGGTCACCTACAGATTACAATCAATAACTTAGAATTCCATTTTATAACATTATACACTGGTTTGTATATATATGTATAGATTATATATAGATTTATACATATATAAAAACTCACACTGCACCAAGGAAACCCATGCTTATCGGCTTAAGCAACAGAGAGCGACAAATACCGCAACGAGGAAAGTGCACTGTAGAACTTGTTTCCTTTTTTTTTTTTTTACAATTTATATCGCTATGTATGTGTGTCCCAAAGACTCGACTCAGTGCCAAGAGATTTATACATCCTAAATTTATATTTGTTAGAACAAATATTTAAAATTCTTTAAAGGGGGGCGGACACAGAAGACAGACTCTCAGACTATCCTGCCACCCATTTGAGCTCTCAAGCGGGCGGGATGGGCGTTGCTTAACGGAGAGGCAGGAGCGTGCGCTTTAGGGGCAGCCTTTGTTTTTGGAAGGACTGCGGAGCCTTGGGGAAGGGGGTCAGGGTATGAGGATCCGGGCCGCGCACGTCCTCCGAGAACATCTGCAACTACAGCTGCTCCCTTTTGCTCAGCTCTCCCCACCTACCCTTCAAAACAAAACTGAAAACCACCATGGAGCGAGAGGACCCCAATCGGGGTGCAGAGAGCGCACCGGACGAAAAGGGGCCGGTGGCCCGCTGGGACAAGCCTGGGTCCCTGTTTGGGCACCGCCCAGCTGCCCGGCCCCTCGCCCTACTGCTTCTCAGGGGCGCCATTGACCATAGGCCCGTACAGGCCACCGCCGTAGGAAGGCTCCTTGTGCACTGCAGCGGCGGCGGCGGAGCGATCGCGCATGAGATCGCTGAAGGCGTAGTCCACGGGCGGGCGGAAGCCGAGCGTGGGCACCAGGCCCGCAGTGGAGTAAGGAGCCATGAAGGCCAGGCCGCGGCTGTGCGCCGCCGCCGCCGAGTAGGCCAGGCGCAGGGGACTGAGGCCGAGCGGTGCGCCCAGCGGGTAGGCGCCTGTGTCAGCGCCGAAGTGACTGGCGTTGGGCTGCAGAGGTGAGAAGGCCGAGCGGCTACTCAGCGAGCCCAGCGTCCCGGGAGCCATGGCGCCGGCTAGCAAAGGTCTGTGGTGCGGAGGTGCGGTGGGGCCGGCCTGCAGAGGGGCGGGCAGCCCAGGCCCCCCGGCACCGGCAGCAGCGTCGACGCGGCCCGGCCACCCGTCCTCCACAGGGGCTACTGCACCCACAGAGGCCTTGTCGGAGGGCCCGGCAGGGCCAAGGCTGGCCGCCAGGCCCCCACGGTGGTGGTTCAGCACCTGCTCGATGGCCTGCACCACGTCGCCCCCGCAGCCCTGCAGCACCAGCTCCAGGACGCCTCGCCGGTGGCCCGGGAAGACGCGCGTCAAGATGTCCAGCGGCGTTCGCTGCCGTGGACCCGGGCCCACGCCCAGCCCTGGCGCTGGCGCGGCCTCTGCTTCTTCTCTGTCGGCCTCCGAACCAGATTCAGAGCCCAGAGGGCTGTCGGAGCCCGGGCTGTCCTCCTCGCCGCCGCCTCCGGGGCCAGCGCTGCTCGGGCAGCTGCCACCTGCCTCCTTGGAGGCCCGGGTCAGAGGCGACCCCGAAAAGGACTCGCCATCGCCATTCTCGGAGCCCGAGCCCGGCCGCACTTCCGGGGACGATGTCCCGGGACCGGAGTCCGCGCCGTCGGGTGATAAGGGCTTCCCGGGTGGCAGCGGCGGGCTGCCCGGACGGCCTGCTTGAAGCAGAGCCTTGGGGAACAGGTCGAACTTCTGTAACTTGACCTCTGGGAAGGGAGAAAAGAGGATGTGAGGAACAGTTATGAGTGGGGAGGCCACCATACCCACAGCACCCCAGCCATGTGCATCCCAGTTTCTTTTCCCAATGAACCCCACGACCTTCATTCAGTGGGCCCCAGTGCTCCTCATTCTTTTTGCTCTACCATTCCTTCCACTCTGAGTTCCTACAGCCTTGTCTATCTTCCCCGCCCCCAGGAAGCACTCTCCTTCTGTGCTTCTGGGGGCCAGAACCCCAACCACCTGCGCCCTGTAAACTCAGTGTTCTCTGCCCTCCTTCCTACATCTGTGCTCCAACAACTCAACCCTTCCTAACCATGCCCTACCCTGGAAAAGTGAGCTGGCCCTGGGTTCAAGCAGGAGCTGACATAACTTTCACCTACGCCGCACTCTGTATAGAAGGGCCCACTCCACTTCTGTGATTCCAAGAGCCAGCCCAGGCCTGGGTGCACTCTGGTCCTGAGCAGCCTGTAAAGGAAGGAGCCTTGGGCATCTAATAGATGCCCAACCGCTTTACGGGCAAAAATAAAGCCCCTATTTCTAAGCCACCCGTTCCAAAATTAAGACCTAAAAAGTTCTTGCTTCCTAAACTGAGAGGGCCCCAATGGCGCCCGCCTGATTTCCTCCCTCCCGTGAAAAAGCCAAGGGAGTTTTGAAGAGAGGGTGGGGCCAGGCAAGGAGTAGAGGGGTAAGAGGGCCGCGCATGGAGGGAAGTGAGAGAGCGTGTATTCTGAGAAACCTGTCACAAGTGGGGAAAGAAGCTAGACAGGAGCAGGGCGCAACCTGTAGTTGTCAGAGTAGCATTAGGAACATGATTAAAGGAATCACAAGTGGAAAAGGAACGATATGTCTTCGATACCTAGAGAAAGAGGTGCGGGACGGGGCAGGAGGCTTGGAGAGGGTCGTATTCCTGAAGAGAGTTGGAAGAGAGTTGGAAAGCAGCGGGGGAAACTGCGACACACGGAGAAGCACAGAACGAAGGGAAAGAGAAGACTTGCGAGGGGCGAAGACCCAGCGAAGTGAACAGGAAAGTTGGGACCTGTCTGTGTAGAGGAGATAAGACTACAGCATTCACAACTGGGCCCGCGGTGAAAGAAAGGAGTAAAGTGCAAATGCTTCAGAAAGCGGAGAAAGGAGAGTTTCTGTGTTTACGTTCCAGATCAGGGGCTGGGAGCGCAGTAAACCCTAGCAGTCCAGACGTTTGGAGAAGGGGATTCTACTCTTTCAGTACCGAGTCAAATCGCTGGGCCGCGCGCCCCTGGGCCCCGTCCCTGCTCCCCTCACCTCCCGGCCCAGCCGCGCTCTCACCTGAACTCCCGGCGCCCGCTGTGCCGCCTCCAGCCCCCGCAGGTGCTCCAGCTCCCGTCCCCCCGCCGTCGGCGGCGCACACGGAGCCGAAGACCTCGTAGGCGGGTCGTGGCGGGATGATGCCGTTGGCGGCGGCCAGCGCCAGACCCTCCGCTGTGCCGTAGAGCAGCTGTAGTTCCCGCGCCTCGTTCTCTTCCTGCGCCTGTTGCCTGCGCAGCGCCACCTGCGCCGCCATGACGCGCTGGCGCTCGGCGATGAGTGTGCACTTGGCGCACAGACAGTCCTTCCAGCGGCAGTAGCGCTTGTGGCCCTTGAGAGCGGACACCACGCCGTGGTTGCGGCAGCGCGCGCACTTGGGGGTCCGCGGATACTTCTCCGCCGCCCGCAACAACAGCGGCGGCGCCCGTAACAAGCCGCCCGCCACACTCACTGGTAGCGAAGCGGCTGCCGCCGCTGCCGCTGCCACCGACGCCACAGATGCCACTGGCGGCCCCGTTGCTGTCGTCGCCGCCGTCGCCGCGCCTGGCACGCTCGGCAACTCGGAGCGCAGCTCCATGTCAGCACCTGGCGTGGAATACCGTGGGAAGGGCGGAGAGACTTGCGGTGAGGAGTGTACGGTGCGCGAAGCTAAGGCACACACTCGAGGAACCCAGGCTTAGAGAGGGTAATTTCGGCCGCATAAGTTTGACTACTGGTTGTCAAATTGCAGGGAGGAGGTGTCTTTGGAGCCCGCCTCCTAAGGCCGAGCTCCCCCACCCCACTCCCACCAGAGCTCTTCTTATATCTGATTTATGCTCTGGGTGTAAGATTTCGTTTGAATCAGTTATTCTGCTGGGGGGAAAAAATAAAAACATAACGTTTGAAAGTCACTGGTTCAGATGGATGTAACGGGAGTTTTAAAAAAGAAAATAGCATCCCCCAAAGTTTGGCTTCATTAGTGTGAGATCGGATAGAGAGAAATGTTTGTTTGGTTGGATTTGTATTAGAGAGAGAAAAATTTGACTGAACAGATTGATGCCAAGAGAAAACAGGGACATCCGGGGTGAAATGTCCAGTTTTGTGGAAGGGTGAAGAGAAAGAGAGTTCGGCTTGTTGGGCTGGTGGGTTTTGTTTGTTTGTTTTGCTGGTGGGAGCAGGAGAGTTCAAGAGAAAAATCAGGGACAGAAAGAATAGCTCTAAGAAGTGGAGTGAGGGTTAGGAAACAACTCAGTGGCAAAGTTAGGCCCTTGGGCCCAGGGACCCAGGGTCCCGTGGAAATGTAGGAACCACAAGTTCTGTGGTGCAGACCTCCATAGAGTGAGAGAGAGTTCGTGTGGAGCTGAGTTTAGAAGGCCTGGGGAGGAGGATTAAGGAGAAGATTCAGCCGAAGGAACTTTGGACAGGTGAACCCAACCCAAAGATTAGCTAGCTTGAGGATCGTGGAAAACTGACTTGGGTGTCTGGGTCCCAGGGTTCACGTGGAGAGGGATGTGCTTGAGGGGGAAAAAAACCAAACAAACCCCGCAGGCGTAGGCTGGGTTGAGGATGGAGTAAATCCTGTGGCACAATTAGAGTCTGGAGGAGTAGTGGGGGTGGGGGGGTATCTTGCAAAAGTTAGGTATTGCAGGAGGGAGATTCTGACCACCTCACTGCCTTCTCCTCCCATCCGGGTTTAGGCACCTAGTCGTCAGACACGCTCTGGGACCTCGCGCGACCCCTCTCGGGCGAGAATTCCTGCTTTCTGGTCTCAGGGTTGGGTTCCTGGGACTTGGATGGCTTAGCAGGCAGCACCGAGGCAGGGGAATGGCCTCTGGAACTGGCTCTGAGCGAACTCAGGAATCCCACCTGCACCGCGGCCCCAGAAAGCCCAAGCAGGCCCAGCTCCGATCTTCCTCCACGGCTTCCTCTGGGGTCCCTCCGTGTCACCGCCCGACAGTCCTAGACCCCTCCCCTCTCTACGCGCGCTGCCTCTTCCTTCAGGGCCCTTGGGCCGCACAGTCCCTACAGCCAGCGTGGCCCGAGCTTAGCCAACAAGGGCCGCAGGCCAGGCTGCCTCCCCTGCCCTCCCTGCGGCCCTCAACTACCTGCCTTGGGCTCGGGGATCCTCCTCCGGCTGGCGCTGCACGCGCCTCCCAGCTCCGCTGGCGACGCTGGTGCTCTTAGCCTCTTCTCTTTGACCCCCCGGGCCCCTTAATCTGACCACGTCACCCTCCTTCAGCCACCATGTCCGAACTGCCGGACCCCTTCAGAACGCTGCGTAGTCCAACCCTTCCGTCGGAAATCTGAGCCGAGGGACCGTTTAGGAACCGACTGGCTGGAACACGCGACCCGGCCTTAGCCGCGCCTCATCCCCTCGCGGAGCGCGTAGGACTCTGCGCACAGCTGGGCCCCAGTTGCCCAGCGCTGCCAGACTCTCAATGAGCGGCTCGCCTGCTCTATTGTTGCTCCTTAGGGCTCCATTAGACAGAATTGGACAACAATGTGGCGTCTGCCATTGGCCAGGGGAGGCAGACGGCACTCTGATTGGCCGGACCTGCGCCCGGGGAGCCCCGCATTCTACAGTGTCCGAAAGATTCGAAACTCCAAAGGCTCCACTGAGTGCCTCCGGGAGGGGAGGGGGCGCCCCAGGGAAGAAGTGGGAAAAAGTGGGCAAGAAGGAGCGTTGAAAATATCGTGACAAGTAGTTTCCGTGCGCCGGAGAGCGTGTGAATTGCGCCTAATTACTGTGGCCAGTGGCGTCTCTACGTAGACCTGTGTAACCCCTCGGCTCTGCTGCGTCGCTCTAACTGGCTGGGGGCGCTTGGCAAGGCCGACTTTCCCAAGTGTCCCTGGCGGCCCTGGGCGAGATGGGGGCAGGTGACAATTCAATTACCGTGGTCCGGGTGGGGGTGAAACGAGGGTGGAGAAGGGAGGGTGTATATGGCAATGCCAAGAAGATTTTCCAGCTTCCTTTCGGCTCTGTTCGGCGTGCTCTCAAGTCCTATGCATTTGGGGTAGTCAAAGGCTTGTTTTGGTTTTTCTCCTGCTGCCTTTAAAACGCAAATTATTTTAAAAGTCCTGGTATGATAAGGGATCACAGAGGGTAAGTGTGGTTAATATGGATTTTTGTTTTTAAAGTGGAGCCTGGAGAAAAGAAATGAGATTGTGCTTCCTATCCGCTCTGGCCGTGTCCCTGGCGCGCTTGGCGTCTTTTGCCTCTCCACCCCTCCCTAACCCCGTCCCTCTGCCCTCTCTTGCTCTTTCTTTTGCTGGCTTCTGCAACATTTCGATTTCTTTTACATGGTGGTGGGATTGTTTTTGTTTTAATTAACAATTAGTTTATTTTTTTTAAACGAAAGTAAAAAGTGGCCTCCATGTCTCCCCAGATCCTCTTGGAAGCAGGACGCGCACCCATCTGTCTGTCCTTCGGGCCGGAGACAAGGTCGCCGCAGCCCCCAGGAGCAGTTTCAACTTTCGCCTTACTCTGCCGCCCTGACGTCACGGCCCTGACACACAGCTTGGTCTGCAGAGAAGGTAACAGGTTTCAGATTTTGTTTCCCTTTTGAACGCCAACGTTTGGAATTAATGCCCCGGTCCTGGGCAAGATCGCCTGCAGTTTCTCTATCTGTGGCTCTCTGAGCATTTTCTTTCTCTTTTCCTCGTTCTAATAGTCTCCCATTCTCTTTTTTATTATCTACTTTTCTCTCTCGTTCAAAGGAAAGAAAATTCGTTTAATTAACAAGAAAAATGAGTTTTCCCATGTTCTCTCTCAAATCCAGATGATATGATTCCGCGTTGTTCTTTCGAACTTCTAGGACCACTGGGTTCTGGCCCAAGCCATCTGAGGCTTGGACTACTGGGCGTGCAGACTCGGCCCAGGAGACTCAGTATACAGCCACTTCAACCTGACACTACTACTTTATCACACCCTGCCAGCCCATCTGCCTCTCACGCCTAAGGCTGTAGGTCCCAGAGGAAAGCTCTAGGAGCCGGTCCCTACAGAAGACCCCAGAACCTCGCCGGGGCTCCTCTGGGAAGAGGAGCCTGAGGCCAGACTGGGGAAGCGAGGAGAGGAAGCGTGTGGTGTGCTTTAAGAGTATGACGGAGAGCTTCCAGGAGCTGACCAGGTCCGAGAGGGTGCACTCTGACCTGAGCAGAGTCTGTGACAGTGATAGAACCCAGGTTATTTGCTCTTGGCAAATTCCACTCGCTGGAGCCTGAAAACGTGTTTGGGAGCAAAAGGGATCAGGTCCCATAGGGTGTCCCGCGTGGAGTGAGGGTAAGGGAGTGAGCCTGGGATAATATGTTCTCCAGGAGCATAGGACCCAGACCCCACCTACTAACACCTTGCGGTTATGAGGTCCAGGAAATCTCTGTGTTAAATTCACGCTGGTGGGGTGGGGGGCTGGGGGTGAGAAGTGAGAACTGCAGCCAGATCCTGCGAGGGGGGAGCCAGGTGCCTCCTTCCAGAGCTACCTTGGATTAAATTTTACAGAAATTATTTTAAACCTCAAATGCAATGAACTATACAGAATCAACCTAGCTTTCCCTGGGTGGTGGCCCAGACACCCCTCTTCATTCCTGAAACCAAGCCACTGTGAGATTCCCTCCCTCCCGTTTGAGTGAACCTGCAGGAGCCAAGGGTCCAGCCAAAGGTTCAGACTTGGGAACCCTGAGCTCTCCTGCTCTCCTGCTCTCCTGCTAGTGTGTAAGGAACCTCCTTTTCTTAGAAGGGGGAGAGGACGCCTGCTGGAGACCAGTGCAGCCGGAGAAAGTGCCCTTCCCTACAGCAGGCGCCTCGATCCTCTTTCCTCCTGTGCGCAGTCCAACAGGTCCGAGACCCTACAACTTTTCTTCTGGTGCGAGGTTGGGGTGCACATGTGAGAGAATGTGTCTTGCGGGGAGGCAGAGGAATCTGCTGGATCAAGGTCGCTGAACTCACACCTCCACAGGCCGCTCTGGGACCAGTTCTGATTTCGACTCAGGTCAGGAGGAGAGCAGCAGACTAAGAAAGGGGTGGCCGACTGAGCCACCAGTGGTGGAGAGACCATGCCCAGATTGAGGCAGCAAGGGCTACCCCTCCACTCACAGCAGAGTGCTTCACACCTAGACATGCCACTTGCACGTGTGAATTCATTCTGCAAAGTCTTGGCCCTGTCCTCACACCTGCTTGCAATTATCATCCAGGGGGTGCACTCACTTTACGGGCTGCCCTCCCACCCAAGAGTACACCTTTGGACAGTTCTTTTGACTTCACAGCACTTTCATAAGCATGTCCACATCCTTGGGACATCCACTTGGTTTGTGACCTCTCGCCTAGATGCCCACAGACTTCCACCTGAGACTGAACACCCTGAGAAGAGCATATATTCACACACGTGTACCTTCGCTCCTCCACTGACCTAACCCTACCCCAGGGCCCTGCAGGTCACTCGATTCTGATCTGAGAAAGCCAGTGGTCCCGGGCACAGGAGGCAGCTGAGGGCACAAAGCCCATCCTCACAGAGTCACATACATACAAACTCACTCACACACGTCCCCTTAGCTCAGAATGATTTGCTGACGCCTTTGCTGTGTCAGGGCCTGGGGCCGCAGATGAGCGCTCCTAGCCAGGAAAGTACACCTTCACCCTTGTTCGCTACTGGCCCCACCCCCACGCATCCGGTCCCCCAGGCAGTGGTGAGAACCCCAGAGAGGGCCCTGGTGGGGACCCGGGGTGAGGTTGGGGATGGGGGTTGAGGGGGCGGGGAGGAGGCTGGAGGCTCGGCGCAGTGGCGCTGAGTAGGAGCAGGGCCTGGGGCGCTCGCCGATGGGGGACCCGGGAGGCATTGACTTTTGCGCTGTTTGTCCGCGGCCTCGGAGCAAGCAGACGCCATCTGTTTGCCGGCTGCGGCGCGTCCCGTTTAATTATCCTCCCGGCAGCCTAATAGAGATGATATTAAACTAAATCTTTCTGACATTAAAAGTAATTATCCCCAAACCAGTGGCTCCGGGACGAAATCGCCCCTCCCGTCCCCACCCCTCCCTTGGCTGCGCCAGATTCCGTCAGTTTGGCTGAAACTCCGAACCGGGAAGAGGTGCAGAGAAAAGAGGGAAGGGACCTTGGGGAGAAGGAGCCTACGCGGGCCACCCCATGGACTGTTTCCCACACAGCCACAGACGCTCTTGTACGCACGAACACGTGTGTGTGGATGCGCACACACCTGTACACACACAGACACGCCACAGCAACATTTTCCTCCGAATCCACTTTGGAGCCACGTTAAGACGGTCTCAAGCACTTCGGGGAGGACAGGTTGAAGCGCAGCCTGGTATGTTGCCCCTGCCCCAGAGCCTCCCCGCCCCTCCAAAAAACCCCGGCATTTTGGGCGGTCAAAGCCACGGTTCCGGTTCCTGCCAGGGCCAGGGCTAGGAATCCGGACACTATTTTGCAGCCGGGAAGAATCTCCCGCATCGCGGCTTTCGACTTCTTAGGCGCTCTCCTCTGAGGGACCCTGCACCGTGCGCTTCCCCTACAGGGCCTGTGTTAAGTGGCACCACTCTCTGCGCAGGCAAGTTCCACTGTCTCACTTGACAGGAAAGTGAAGTGGTTTGTCCCACATCTTACAACTAGTAAGAAGTAGAACAGAGTTCGAAACAAAGAGTGCCAAGAAAGGGCCCCTACCCGAGGCCCGCGTTCTATTCAGTTCCAGGCGCGGGCTCAAGAGAACGCAGCGGACAGATGCCTGGCCTGCGGCCACTCTCTGTACCTTCACCCTCGGGCCCCGCGGGCCCCGCGGGCCCCGCTGTTCTCATCCTTTTCCTGGGCCCTGGACCCCGCGCCAGAGGTGTGGACCGGGCAGTAGCCAGAGACCGGAGAGCGAAGGCACCTGCGCTGAGCGCGCAGCCCGATCCCCAGTGTCGCCAGGCTTCCTATCTGCACAACCTCCAGGTTGGGCGCCTTAGAGCATGGGGACAAACGCGCGGAGAGTGGTGTCCATCGCCCAACTATTAGTTTCTATTTTTGAGCGCCTACTGTGTACCAGCACTCTGCCAAAAGCTTGGCGTGTGCTGTCTTGCTTGGTAAGCAGTCCTTGCGTTTCAAAGACCAGTCGGCCAAGGTTCAGAGACACGTAATTTACCCGGGGTCACAATGTTGCCGAGCCTCGAAGGAGACAGGAACCCGGATCCGACTCCCACTCTTAGATTTTTTTTCCTTCTCACCTTCAGTTCTGGGAGGGTAGGATCTGACCTAGGGCATTTCAATCGGGTTGATTCCATCCATTTCACAGATCATTCACGGAAACGTGAGAAAACAAGGCCATTCATTCCTTCACCCCATGTTCTTTCATGTTGAACACTAGTACGTGCCAGGCCCTGAGGGCCCGAGGGAGGTAAGCCAGCCATGATGTGCGGGCCCTACAAGAGCTGGTTAGCCAACTGGAGACACAGTCGCCCACCTCACAAAACAGGGCTGAGGAGGGACCGTGGTATTGAGGGTCAAGGAACTGAAGAAAGAGACCCCTGACGTGAGACGTTAGGTTTCCCAAATGGAAACATTGTTTTGGTTTGTTCTGATGAAGTAAAAAACATAAAACATTTTAGACAATTCAGCAAAGTATATTTGAAATATATTTTTGTGTACCTATATTTAAAAAAACATACTTTTTGTTACTTGGTTTTTATTTATAAATGATAAACATTTTTTATATTAATCAATATGTCAACAGACTCTTTTAAAAGAATTGGCTAATATTTTATTTTATAGATTACCTTAATTTAGCCATTTTCCTATTAATAGATGTTTAGTTTGTTTCCAATTTTGCTGTAATAAACATTGCTACAATGAACATTGTTTGTGAATTTGCCTTGTTATTTCCTTAGGATAAATTCCTAGAAATAGGATTGATTGTTCCAAGGCTTTTTTTAGGCTTTTAATAGCTACCTGTCAAATAGCCCTTAAGAAAGGTTGTATCAACAAACACTCTCAACAGTGGTGAACCTTGCAGATCTTTTTAATCATTGCTGATCTGAGCAAAAGAGAGGGAGAGAGAATATTTTGTCGTTGTAATTTGCATATCCTTAGTTATTCCTTAGTTTTTCCTCTATGTGTTAGTCACTTGTGTTGTTGTTTTTTTAATCTGTGTATGTCCTTTGCTTATTTTCCTTTCTTTTTTAAAAATATTTTATTTATTTATTTTTAGAGAGAGGGGAAGGGAAGGAGGAAGAGAGGATAGAAACATTGGTCCGTTGGCCCGCAACCCAGGCATGTGCCCTGGCTCGCATCAAACCATCGACCTCTGCTTCTTAGGCCTGTGCTCAGTCCGCTGAGCCACACCAGCCAGGGCTCGTTTGCTTATTTTTCTATCATAGAGATTTTCCTTTCCTTAATTTGTAATAGCTGTTTGTATATTAAAGACATTAGTATCCTCTTATATATAACATATGCTGCATTTCTCCATTTTTTATTCATCCTGTTTTGTTATTGCTCAACAAAAGTTAAAATTGTAATGTAGCCAAATCTGTCATTTTTTTATTTATACATTCTATTTACAGTATCACATTTAAAGGTTTTTCAAACTTAACTTTCTACAAGCACTCCCCTATTTTTTATATTAGCACTTTTTCATTATTTGTATATGTAATTCATTTGAAATTAATTTTGGAGGGCGGTGTGAAATTAGTCTGTAACTGAATTTTTCCCAAGTGATTAGCCAGCCATCACAGCACCACTAAATGGCCCACCCCTCCCCCTGCTGACCGTATACTCTGCACTAAACCCCGCGATGGCCTGAGGTTGCTTCAGCACCTCCTCTTCTAGGGAGCTGTTTACTTTTGCACCAGCCTTGTTCTTTTAATTTTTGTAGTTCTCTAATACTTGGGAGGGCAAGTTATCCTCTAATTCCTGATTCTTCCTTCTCAAAATTCTCATGGGTATTTTGGAAATATAGTCTTCTGAATAAATATTTTTAGAATTTTTAAAGCTGGTTTCAAACAGAAAATTAAAAAATTTAAAAACCCTTTGGAAAAGTTGACTAAACTACTTTTAGAAATTAATTTAAAGAAGATTATACATCTTCACAATGTGGGATATTTCAATCTAGAACCAGGTATGACTATTTTATTCATGACTTCTATGCCTTTTTATAAATGTTGTCATTTTGTTCCTATAGTTCTGTTTCTTAAGCATATTCCTTGGTATTGTATGTAGCTATGGTAAACAATATCTTTTCACCCATTACAACGTCTCGCTGATTATGACAGGAACACAAGTTACAGATTATAGTAAATTTATCTCTCAACCAGCCTCCTTTCTGATCCTTCCCCATTTAAAATTAGTTTTCAGTTTCCCAAAGCGGACTTTGGGAAAACGCAAAATTTACCAAGCCAGTGAAGTGAGGCAGAGGGAGGGGAGACTCTGCTTAGGGAAAGGGGTGAAAAGGCCCAAGGGATTTGCAGGCCCTCCTGGGGTGTGTACTGCAGGGTGGTCTTCTTCGGACCTTCCTTTTCTTGGCCTCCATCCCCCAAGAGTACCTTTGGAAACAGTGATTCTGGAGATCAGCCCTGGTGAGTCACCAGCCCTCTCTGGCCTCGCCTCCAGGCCACCCTGGAAACAGACTGGGACTGCCCACTGCCCAAGGACAGCAGCAGCCAGGCCACAGCATGTGGAGGGAGGAGCTATGAAGGGCAAGGACAGGAGGGTTAGGCTCTCGGGGCAGATCAGCCTGGGTTTGAGTCCCCACCCCGCCTTGGAAGTGTGTTGAGGGACCATCCTTGCATAGCCACATACTTCTAGCCTGTAGCTCCCAGGTCATGACCCAAATGAAGAGATGAGGGAGAAATGGGGCTGGGCGGTGGAGGCCCAATCCATCCCCCGAGGCCACATTCACATTCACCCTTGGCACCTTTCCCTCCAAGAGCTCTCGCTCTCTGACTTCTTCCACCGCCACCCCACGTCCCTCTCCCTCTGCCTCCCATTTCCTGCTGGGGCTGCACAGCCTCCTTCTAGGCTGTGCATGGCGGGGGAGTTCCAAGGTGCAGGGCTGGCGCAGGGCCCCATGCTGGTTGGCCTGGAGCCTAACATGTTAACTCTCTTTCCTGGTGGGCTGGGGTCTGGGGAGGGGTGGGGCAACTAACTCACAAGCTGGCTTTTTTGCCCCAGTGGGTGGTTCAGACTCCAGGCTTGAGGTGGCACTGATGCACAGATGCCTCCTCCAGGTTCCCAGCTCCGGGCTGGTTAGTTACCTGGAAAACGTCACCCTGTAAGTCCCCAGGATGGCCCCTGTCTCCTGTCAGAGGCACAATAGGCAAATGCTGGCCCTGCAAGCTCTCCAGGTGCCTCTGCATTCTACCCTCTCTGAACCACACAGCTGTCCATCTTTCCAGTTCTTATCAGAGGAAGCTGAGGCCTAGATAGGAAATGTTTCACAGGGTCAACAGCTAGGTCGGGGAGGGGCGAAACTGTTCTTTGCATCTACAAAAGGAACTGGTGGAGACTAGAAGGTGGAGTTGAGGCCACTCTTCTCACCCCCAGTTCTCAAAACTGATCCCCTGAGGATGAGTATGTTTGGGGGGGGGCTTGGAGGAAGGGAGCAGTTCTTTGGGGGTTTGGAGCCTCTTTGGGGCTTCTTCACTCCCTTTCTGTGCACCTACAAATCCCCTTTACCCCTCAGGACTGACTACACTGTGTTCTCACTGCCCATCAAGAGTCAGGCACCACCCTGAATGTATCTTCAGCATCTTTTGTCGCAGGGCCTGGCTGACCTGGGCTGGAATCCCGCATCTGTCATGTTTCTTCCTATGTAAGATGAGAGCAAAAGTAAAGCTTTCACGGGTCTTTGTGAGGATTCAGTAACAGTTCATGCAAGGTCCTTCTGGGTGTCTGACATGTAGTAAACACTCAAGTTATACTGGGCGTTAGTATGTGTCAGGCAGTTGTTGAATGAATGAATTCTCTTTGCCTTCACTCCAGAGAAGAGAACTGTTCCCTTCTCAGTACCTTTCTGCTTCTATTAAAAAGAAGACAGGGAAGCTGGCAACTGGCAACAGGAAGTGCCTCTGCTCTTGAACCATAACTTGAAAACTCCCTCCAGGGTCAGAATTCATGGCTCAGGGACCTCGGGCAAGCCCACAGTGCTCAAGGTCCCAAAGGGCCTCTGGGCCATCTCCTTCCCTGCGCACTCCGCCCACCACCCTCTCTAGGAGACCCACTAACCGGGTGTTCGCCACGAAGCACAAAGCGGCACTGCACCAGGAAAGAGGAGCGACATGCCCAGAGCCCGCTGCAGCCTCTGGGAGCACCCTGGGCTGTCTCTTCCCTGGCCAGGTCCTGACCTCTGCTATTTGGGGCACACTGTGGCACTGCTGGTTCCTAGTGGGGCTCCCCAAAGGCAGGGGCTGGGTTCTGTACACTTTTATTCCAGAGAACATGTTTTTCCCTCTGTGTCTGTGACTTCCCATGGTGTGTAACAACTCATAAAATGCACCTCATTTTTTATATGAAGGAACTAAGACATGTAGGCAACATCTGGGCAGACCAGTTCTTCACTGATGCTTGGCGTGGTGGAAGGCGTGCCAGAAAGGAGGCCCTGGCCAAGCCCTTCGCTGCTCTGGGCCTTGGTCTCTTCACCTGTGGAATTACAAGAGGTGGACCTTCTGTGCCCAGAAATGCTCTGTAATGAGAAAAGGACTATGCAGACCAAACTAGGAAGATGATGATTCCCATGCAGGATGCCCCATTCAGCTTAGGCCTTGGCACCCACCTCTGGGAATACAGCAAAGTTCCTGGCCTCCACACCTGGCTCCCTTACGTGTACTTTCACTTGAGCTTCCAAAAACAGGTGAAAGTTTCAGTAAGACTGTCCTTGTTGCTGACTCCTCAGAAAAGTCCTACGCAAATGTTACCGGTGTGTGCCCAGTAAGGCAGAAAACATTTCCAGGGGCCTGGAGACCAGAGCCCAGAGGGGTAGGCCCCATTCTGATCCCGTAGGACGCCTGCATCTTCTCACTCTGGGTCCTCAGACTGTCAGGTTTGGGCAGCGGACTCTGGCCAGAACTTCTGGAGGGGGTCATCTCTCCCTAGAAGCCTTTCTGACCAGCTGGGCTGAACTCCTCTAGCACTGACCACACTTCCCTGAAATAGGTGACCCCACCTCTGCCTGCGATTGCTGGGCCAAGGGTGGAGGCCAAGAATCCAGTGTTTAGCAAAAACACTACATGATGAATGGATGAGTCAAAACTGACCCAAACTTCGTAAGACAAAGCACACTTAAATTGTACTTAAATACTGGCCTGATGAAAATACACGGTGGAAAAAAATGTTTGCTGTGCAGACAGTGTGTGTTATATAGTAGCTATGAAATATTGGGCAGATGAGTTCACCTCTCTAAGCCTCAGTACATTCATGTATGTAACAGGGATAGTATGTTCCACCCCACAGGGTAGTTTGTTAGTTCATTTATTCATATAACATTTGTTGTCTGTGCCCTATGCCAGGCCGAGTGGGGACAGACCTGTCACAGTCCATTGAGAAAGATTTCTGTGTAAATATAACGACAATGTGATAAGTGCTCTGCTAGGGGCAAATGCTGTGATTAGAAGAGGCTCCTAACTTGTCCTGGGGACTCCATGAGGCCTCCTGGAGGAAGAAGGGGAGTTGAGTGGTAACAGCCTGAAATCTGGAGTCAAACTGCCTGCGTTTGCATCCTGGCTCCTTGGTTTACTAACTGTGGGACCCTGGACAAATAATCTTTTGTGCCTTAGTTTGCTCACCCATAAAGGGGGGATTGTAACAGGTCCTATTTCATAAGGGTTGTCATGAGGGATAAATTAGTTAATACAAGTCAAGCACTTGGTGCCTGGCATGCAATAAACATGATATTAATGTTCACTATATTATCAACAGCTACTTATCAAGCACCTACACAGTGCTGGACCTGTGCTGAGGGATAAAACAATTGGATTGACATGGATCCTGACCTCATGATGTTTATACCTTAGGCAAAATCTGAACTGATCCTTAGAAGTTCCTTAGAAGCAAATTGCTTCCTATCTAAGGAGATTTTTGAGGAGGAGCAGGGGGCAGAACAAGGAACTCAGGAGCTGCAGACATCTCACGGGCAAGCAGAGCAGGAAAATCCCGAAGGGGGCCCTTACAGAGAGGTGGGAGAAAAACTGGACGAGTGCAGTGGCCTATAAGGCAAGGGAAGGAGTGGGTGGGTTAGAAGTTATAGTTCCTGAAGCAGATCAGAGAGGAGGGCCTCGTCCTAGAGGGGAAACAGAAGGCTTGAGCTTTGGCCTTGGATCCAGAGTGGAAGCTCAGCTTCTCTCCCTACCAGCTGTGTGTCTCTGGGACAGTGACATAATTTCTCTGAGCCTGTTTTCTTAACTGTAAAATAAGGATGCTAATAGCAGTGACATCACAGAGTGATTCTGAGGGTGGCGTGGTAGGACAGAGCGCATAGAGCCCTGGCATTGTGCAGGGCTCAGCTCGTACTCAACACCAATTCCTTTACTCTTTGTCTCTTCTCCATAGCTCCAGTTGGTTTTGCTCCAGCTCCAATTAACTAACTGCTTCAGTAACCACTGGGTGCGTGACTGCTGTGTGCCAACCCTGGGCTGGCTCTGGACATAAAGAGATAATTACGATCTGGTCTCTGCCCTTATACTGTTCCAGATGAGCTGGGTGTCAGAGATAGAAGTGACCAGCTTATTAGCACATGGACACCATTGTCTTTGTTTAAATTCAGTTAGTAAGACCCAATTTACTGTGTGCTTCCTACATACTAGTCATTTCACTAGGCCTTGAGGATATAAGTGACTCAGACCCTACAGGGGGGCTCACAGACAGGGGGTTGTGGCGGTGGGGGGGTTAGAACACGTGAGCTAAGACTTAGAGAGTTGAAAGTGACCAGTGCTTTGAGGACGGCACAGGACTGAAGATTCACAGCACAGCCACCTAACTTAGAGGGTGTGGCAATAGACGGGGAAACCTTCTGGGAAGAACTGAAGTCTAAACTGAAAGTGGAGAATGAATGGGTGGCAGGAGACCAGTTGTGATGGAAGAGTAACTCAGAGCAAAGGGAATCACATGCAAGGCCAGAGGTGACAGAAAAGCGAACGCTTTCAGGGCACTTCAGACAGCTCAGGCTGTGTGGTGCTGAGGGCATGGCTGGTGATATGGGGAGGGAGGGAGGAGCCAGATGACAGGAGTTTTAACTCCAAGCCAAGAGTTTGGATTTTATTCGAAGGGCAATCCCTTTGCAGGGGAAGCCTTTGCAGGGACCAAAGCAGGGATATGGTGTGGTGAGGTGGTGTGGTGAGGCAGGTGCTTTAGAAAGCTCTTTCTGGCAGCCGTGTGGAGACTGGTCTAGAAGAGGCAGGACTAGAGAAAGAGAGATCAATTAGGACGTGGTTTTATAACATAGGTGAGAGACAACAGAGGTTGAAGGGAAGGTCTATCAGTGGAATCACAGATGAAGGAGCAGGGAACAGATTTTGGAAATGTCAAAGAGGTAGAAGCCACAGGGCCCTTCCTCAGTCACAGCACATGCGCAAACAACGCGGCATTGCTTACATTCTGCTCCCGGCACATTAGGGGACCAGCCATTTTGGAGCTGAGTTTCCCACAAAAATGTGGCTTTGCCCCTTTTCGCATCCACCCACACTATAAAAACATTATATTATTATAATCGTTATTTGGACTGCCTTGGTAATATGTCCTACTTTGTTTGAAGGTGGCACTGCACTGTCATAAATACAGTAGGAGCTTTGGAGTCAGGCCTGGGCCTCTAGCTCTGCTTTGCTATGAGCAATGGAGGGCCTGGGCAAGCCATTTCACCTCTTTGACCTGTTGCTTCTTCAAAGTGGGGTCAAGATCACCTGCCAGCAGGGCTGTTGTGGGTTATGAGATAATGCAGGTAATGCTCTGAGCACAGTACTAGGCACATCCCGACTGCTCAGCAAATCAGTCCTCCCCTTCCTTCCTCCTTCCTCCTTCCCATGATGCCCCAGGCTTGTCCTTATAGACACCGGTAACAGCAGCACTTTGTGCAGGACCCCCTGACCATTCCTGAAGGGCTCTAGAGCAGTCAGAGCTCCTGAACATCTCATGCCTGTGTTTCGTGTTTTCTGTGGCTTCCCCCAAAGCTGCCACATCTCATTGCTGCCATCGTCCTTTCCTTTAATAATCCTAGATGAGTTTGCAGACCAGGTAATAGCTGTTCTAACTGCTTTACATGTTAACTAACTGTTAATTCATTTAATCTTCACATTATCAGCCAGATACTGTTATCTCCATTTTATAGCCAAAAAGATGAGGCACAGGAAGATGAAGTCACTTCCCACAGGCACCCGGCTAGCAAGCGGCTAGCAAGCGGAGGGCCTTGGCCCCAGGCACTACAGCTCCAGAAGCTATTCTCTTAGCCACACGTTAGAGCTCCTCTCAAGGTGGAGAACCACAACTGACAGACAGGACTCAGGTTAAGAGTTAGTAGACTGAAGACTGGAGAGCAAGTCTTTTATTGGCATTTCCTTTCAGAAGAAACTTTCAAAATGCAGCAGAGAGGAGCTGTCTGAACAGGTGGGGTCGTAAGGGTCATCTCCCAAGGCAGATTATTTGAGACAAGAGAGGAGCGCTAAATGCAGAGGGAGGTTCAAGGCAAGAAATCCTACTTGCTGCCTCTCACCCTCTTTGGGGGTTGCAGTCCACCTTTAGACAAAAATATGGTTTGAGGACAAGAATGGACAGATTCAACTTCCCAAACAGTCTGATGTTGTTTGCGTAAGTAAATGGTGGTTCTCAATTTTCTGGCATCACTAGAGCCCACAGAGAATCTGATGAATACAGACTCTGCTTTCAGGAAAGTGAACACAGCTTTTTGCACACAACTGTCGGGGATTCCAACAATTTCTTGGAGGTGAAATTTAGAGGTTCTTTATAGGAGAGTCGTTGATGTGAAAACCAGAGCCCAGGGCTTGAGTCCTGACTCTCGTGCTGACATCCTGTGTGACATTAGGCAAGACACTGCCCTCTGAGCCCCACATGCAAAAATGGGATGATCGCCTCTGCCCTGCTTCCCTCATGGCGGTGGACCGTGCCGGACGTGGCAGGGGTGGTGAACTGCAAGGTACCATCTGAATGTTATCAGGATGCTGAGGGTTAGGCACAGCTATTGGGTGGCAGAATCAAGGTTCGAACTGGAATGTGTGTGTGTGGTCTCCCACCAAGTATTTTATAAAGAATCAAATGAGATAATGCATGTGAAAGGATCATGTAGACTGTAAAGTGGGACAGTTACGTGAGTCACGCCTGAGCTAAACAGAGAAGTCCATGTCCCATCCCCTCGTGGGGCCCAGGGCTGGGTGGATGAGGGGTCAGTGGAAGTGCGTCAATCAGTGATACCGCGCTCATGGAGACAGTTAAGACCCTCACCATCTCCCACATCCAAATGAACAACTTCCTGCTTCAGGGGAAATCTGCCAGAGTTCTGCAACATCTTTAAAACCCATCCCGTGGACCAGCACTCAGGTCAGCAGTTCTAACTTCAGGAGCAGCAATTTTAATGAAACTGTAAAATTTTTTCTAATGTCACCAAGTAAAATTTTAAAAAGCCTAAATTCTATTCTTCTACAATATATTAAAAAAGGACAAAGCTGTACTTGAACAACAATTAAAAAATTAAAACAAATATATAAAAAATAAAAAAAATTCCATAAAAGATGCCCTCATCCAACTCAGACTTTGGATGCTTATAATTCAGAGAATACTGTGTGTTGCATAAAGCTAGTGATGCCAGATCATGGCAACATCACAAACCAGAAATCCCCCAACTGCACCTTCTGAGAGGTGGTGGGAAGTCGGCAATACTTCCTTAAACCTTCAAACTAAGGCTCCAAATGAATGACTGATACTCCAAGAAACCCAGAGGAGCGAACCAGAATGGGGGTGGGGAAGACGAGGAGCCCCGGAGCTTCACCATAAACAGCTAAGCTTAAGAACACTGAGCACAGCCTTGACTGGTGTGGCTCAGGGGGCTGGGCACCGTCCCGCACACCGGAAGGTCGCCAGTTTGATTTCCAGTCAGGGCACTGCCTGAGTTGCAGGCCAGGTCCCTGAGTTGGGGGCATGTGGGGCACAATTGATCAGTGTTTCTCTCCCTCTGTCTCCCTCCCTTACCCTCTCAGTTAAAATAAATAAATAAGATCTTAAAACAAACACACACCTTGGTGTCAAGTGCAGATGCTGATAGACTCTTTGTGTCTGGAGGCTGGGACGCAAAACTCAAGAAGTTTAAGGGTAGGAGGAAGAATTGCCTCTTTCTGTGGTGACAGCAAGTCACTTAATGTTTTTCTAGTCATTTGACTGTTGTGCTTGTAAGAAAAAGCATAAAACTGCTTTGGCCTCCTGTTACAGAGCTCAGGAGACCAGAATGACACGAGTGACCAGAATGTATCACAGCTGAGGCCCTTCCTGGTAGAGGGGCCTAGAGGAAAGGATTTCTTGGGACTGACCAGGGAGAACCTGTTAAGACAGGGCTGAGTAAGGGTGTGTAAACTCCATACACATCCAAGTAGCATTTAATAACTTTTATGAAATCAGTTTCAGAGTAAAGTCTATATTATTGGAATACAGAAGTGAGGATGATAGGGAGGAACAATATGATGATGTCAAACCCAAATCAGATGGAACAGGTTAAACATGAACGTGATTTCAGAGTCCCGTCCCTCCAACCCCACCCACCCCCTTGCTGCTGTTCCTGAGTATGGCCTGAGATCAGGGATGTAGCTTCTCCATGGCAGCCACAGGGCACGGTCTACCTGGAAAAAGAAGAGCTGGTGGTCTAGCGCATCTGTGGCACGGGGGCCACTAGGCTAAGAAGGTAGAGTGGAGCTGCGAGTGCTCAGGCTGAACTGCGCCTGTAGTAGGTCTCTTCCTTTCAGCCTCCCTGGAGACACCTCTGGGGCCAGGGAGGCCTGTATCCAGGCAGACGCAGCACTAGGCTGTTAGGAATACATCTCTTTTTAAGAGTGTGTTTAGGGGAGGTCCCTGGTTGGAGCAACAGAGAAAAGAGACAAGTGGAATTTTCTTGGCCAATGGCCACTTCTGGGCAGAGGGACAATGACCAGGCGTATCTTGGGCTTCGGTCAGTCTTCTGGTAACCCCTTGGTTTGGGCCAGAGAAAAAGAAAACAGCACTTAAGATTCTCTTTTGGACAAGCACAAAATGTCAAATCAGGGTCCCAAACCCTAGGATAGAGACCACAGGTGACACAAAAACAAATATGAGGAAACGGTCCAAGACTGAAAATAAATCATTGTTGGTGAAGGTATAAATGGTGTTTCCATGAACTGAACTCTAACCCCAAATCCACAGATTAACAAAAATCCCCATGTACTAAATTATCCCAAAATTATTATATGTGGGTTCAGGCAACACATGTCTTCTGAGCTGGGCCCCCAAGTTTGTTCTCTTAAATATATGAAATCAGAATTTTCAGCCATTGAATGAGATCCCTTTCACTTGAGATGGGAGTCTAATATTAAAACATTAAAAGAATAAAAAGTGGAGCGAATTCCTTATTACAGATGGGCTCAGAGTCCAAGGGATGACCAGCCAGATTTTGGTGACAGACAAGGGGCCTGAAACACAAAGTGACAAGGTCCAAATTAGCGAAGGAGAGAGGGAAAGGAAAGCGGGAGGGAACTGCGTCCACTGTGCACTAAAGGGCCAGCGGCCTGGGAGCTCTGGCCCAGACCGAACCTGCCTGCAGCTTCCCGCAGCTGGACCCGATACCAAGGCCTGGTCCTGGTCCTGCTCACGTTAGCTCAACATTCGCGTTGCGCGTAAACAGTTTCCCATGCTGCAGTGGAACAGCAAACGTGTCCTAGGTGGAACCTGGAGACCCAAGGCAGCAGCAGTAAATAAATATCTTGCATATATGTCAAATGCAGTCCTCAGACACAACCTTACATCTTAGTAAGAGGTCGGAAAGTACCAACAAAAATGATATGCTTTTTTTGTTCTACAATAATGTTTCATCTCCAGGCCAGGAAGGTCCATTTGATGTTTCCCCCCCCCTCTTAAAAATAGGTGACAAAGTGGAAATCCAGTGATGGAAATAAAAAGGCAGAGGTGTATGAGCCCTGGCTCAACGAGACCTATCAAGTACACAGCATCCTGGTGTCCTGGGGCAGACAGAACTATCCTAGACACTGTGGGGAGAAGGTGGGCACTGGAGAGGTATAAATTCTACTTTGTGATCACTCACTCTTGAACGGTGCATTAGTCATTGAACGAGGGTGAGGTGAAGGGATTGGGGGGTGGCAGAGTTGTAATTCTCTAAAATGAGGGTTGGGAACATATACTCGTGGATGGGACATTTTAAGTAGCTATATTTATTATTACTTTTTTTTTTCCAGCAATCTTGCAAGAGGCAGAAGTGTGACATTGAATTCTGTGAGACGAGCGTGTAGGTGGGATGGTAAAGAGCCCTTCTCTTGAGGCAGGCCTCCGCTTGTCAAGGAACGGCGGGTTCCACCGCTGGGCCGTGTTTACTCCTTTGCTTCAAGGAAAAGGGTTTCTTGAGGGAACAACTTTACCTCCAGTAACGATTTATTTGGGTCCAGCTGGGTTATCTAAAAAAAAAAAAAAAAAAAGAAGCGCATATTCAAAAGACTGGAATAAGCACTGTTTTCTCCACATGACATTAGGCTCCTACCCGTGCACAGCGATCTTGAGTGTGCTATGCACTGGCGTGAGCATTTTCACAGCTGGTATCTTATTTGATTCGCAAAAGACCCCTGTCAGGTAGGTGCTGTTATTCCCATTTTATAAGAGAGGAAACCAGGGCTCAGAGAGGTCAAGTCTCATAGTTCAGTGGAAAAACTAGCATTTGACTTCAAGGCATAGGTTCAGAAGACCGGGCCTCTTCCTGGGCACGTGGAGGTTCCCTGCCTCCTGCACAGCTCGGCTTACCCAACAGAACAGACAGCCCTCAGGAAAAGATGCCGGCTAGACACCTGAGTGGCATTCCTGGGAACCCCTCCTTGGTCAACTCCTGATAGCAGGGAGGGCCTTTTCTGCTTGGTGGGATAAGAGCTGAGCCTTTGGGGCTCATCTTTCTCTTACAGTTACCTGTAATAAACTGTGGAACGTCCACTCTATATGCCCAAAGATGAGTATCTCCCCTGCCGAGCAGAGGCTCCTTACTGAGGCATATCACGATCTCCTTGCTGGGCGGGTGTATGCGTGTGTGTATGGATGTTTAGTTTAAAAAAAATGAGTCAATGTTATAACATGGTATTTTATATTTTAGAAATTATTTTTAGATAATTAAAAATATTTTAGAAATAAAAAATACTAATATTTTTGAACTATAGAGAGTAAAGCTTGACAAAATCTTCTTGGCTCAGCTGCAATATGCTAATCATGCAGGAATCCTAAATTAGGTTTATGACCTCCTAGGCCCAGGGCAGGGAAGGAACGTAGAAGAATCAGACAGTGAGAGAAAGGAAGAAAACATTTCCTGTTTAACAAAAGGGACTGTAAATTTTATTTTATCATTTTAAATTGTTATTGTATTACAGTTGTTCCAATTTTTTCCCCCATTGCCCTCCCCCCGCTCCTGCAGCCAATTCTCACACTGTTGTCCATGTCTGTGGGTCATTCATATATGCTCTTCGACTAGTTTTTCCCCTTCTTTCCACCATTATCCCCATCCTTCCTCCCCTCTGGTCCCTTCACAACTGTCAGAATGGCTATCATTAATAAATCAACAAACAAGTGCTGGTGAGGATGTGGAGAAAAGGGAACCCCAGTGCACTGTTGGTGCAAATGCAGACTATGGAAGCCACTGTGCTTCCACAGTGGTGCAGCCACTGTGGAAATCAGTATGGAATTTCCTAAAAAAATTAAAAATGGAACTGCCTTTTGACCCAGCAATTCTGTTGCTAGGATTATACCCTAAGAATCCTGAATCACCAATTCAAAAGAACTCATGCTACTCATATGCTATATACAATAGCCAAATGCCAGAAACAGCCTAAGTGCCCATCAGTAAATGAGCAGATCAAAAAAACTGTGGTACATTCACACAATGGAATACTACACAGCAGAAGGGAAGAAGGAGCTCCTACCTTTTGCGACAGCATGTATGGAACTGCAGAATGTTATGCTAAGTGAAATAAGCTGGCTGGTGAAAGACAAATACCATACTCACCTATAAGAGGAATCTAATGAACAAAATAAACTAATGAACAAAACAGAACTACAGGAATGGAAACATGGAACAGAATCATGAATTTTAAAATGCTAAGAAATACTAGTTTTGTGGAAAGGACAATGGGTTTTGGAACCAGTAAGATTCCGGTTTAAATCACAGCTGTGTTGGCCATTAGCTTTGTGACTTTGGAGTTAGTATCAATCTTGCAGGACTGAGGTGAGGATTAAATGAGAAAAAAATATATAATTAGCACAGTGTTGGGTACAGAGCCGGTATTCAACAATGGTTGCTGTGTGTGTATGAGCAACTGGAAGGATGGACAAAGATAAATGGGCGTTAAGTGTGTGTGACGACAGCCTGGGCACTGTGCTCTGTCAGGTACAGGGGCTCTGGGCTTGTGGGCAGAGACTGCAGCACTGGAGGTAGGCAATCTTGTCCTCTGCTCAACTCAAGCCGCACCTAATAAGATGGCTCTGCCGACCAGGAGGGGGTTCCTGATGGCCAAGTGTCACACATAGGCTGGTGAGCTGAAGAAGGAACACTATCTTAACTGTATCCAGATGGAAGACTGGTTATGCCCAGGAGGGTCATTAAGGAGACACAGCCGCCTTGCGAATCCTCTCTGCTTATGAGGAACCCAGAGCAAAGCCGCTCTACTGGTATCTCCTGGGCCCCGGGCAGACAGGCAGGCAAGGCGGTGGGGAGGGCCCAGCTTGCTGTCCGTCTTCCAATGCACTGGGGAGCAAGCTGCTGGCAAATGTTTACCCACTTCCCCAATTAACGTACAACACTGCACTGGCTTCTGTCAATAAACAGAGCTATGCCGCCTCTGCTTCCGACTCATTGGCATTTTTTGCCCAGCTGCTTCCACTATTGTTCTTAATTAACATGCCAGAGCTCTTCCGGCATCTTCTACTTTGTTATTTGTGGTTTGTAAATATGATGTTTGCTGGAAGAAACCATAATCACAATAGTGCCAGAGCTGTGCGTACTGGCAGAAAGATATGCTACAAAGCAAAAGAGGCTAGGAGGCTAGAGGCTCAGTCCCACGTTGAACTCTGCCCGACTTGTCAACATGCAAGGTTAGAGGTTCAGAAAACACACCCAGGTTTTACATGGGAAAGCTATATCCAGAAAAAGTGATTTTCCCTGCCACTTTAAGCTGGAGAGCTGGGATGTGAGGAGGGGGAAACTAAAATTTCTTCAACATCTATTACGTGTCAGACACTTTAAATATGTTATTCCATTTAATCCCTAGAGCAACTACGCAGGGTAGGTGGGGATGATAAAATTGAGGCGCAAAATGGTTGCCACTTATTTAAAGTCTCATGGACAGTAAGAGTTCTCTATGCATCACAATGGTTAAAAAGAGATGCAAATTTAGATTCAAATCCCAGCTCTGTCACTTACTATCTATATGACCTTGAAGAGGTTATACAACTAGAGAGCCTCAGTTTCTCACCTGTATGATGGGAATAATCACAGTTTCCCCTTTATCTGTTTTTGTGATAGTTAAATGAAATAACATTGGTGAAGCTTCTGGCACAGTGCCCCGTGCGGGAAGATCTCAGTGGGTAGTGACCATTACTGGCTGGGATGTTGCCTTGCGTAGGGGACCTGGTCCGTCTGACCTCAGCACTGGAGCTTTCTCCAGAACCTCCTGGAGCTCAGGTCTGCACCAGGCTGCCTTTCTTATTTCTACTCCAATGCCCAGCAGAGGCGCTCCCTTTTCCCTGACAGGGCAACGCCTACGTACCCGGAGACCCCTTTTACAGCTGCAGCGGGCTGCGCCACAGTGCCCTGCTTCACGGCACACAGGGCTCTGGGGCTGCATATCTAGTGCCCCAGATCATAAGCAATTTTGTTCTCTCCAGGAATTTCAAAGTGAACAGGGCAATCTCTGTCTTCATTCTCATTTGCCTGGTGTGGACAAAGAGGCTGTGGGGAACCTGGGGGGGATGCAGGGCGCCATGCTTCATTCCAGCAAAACAGCAGCCACGTGTGAAGCCACGCTGTGGCGCTCTGGGCCCCCTTCAAGAGGGGTGTGGGACATGCCAGGAGGGAGCTCCTGAGAGGGGAGAGCTTAAAAACCGCGTTTTCTGAGAAACTGCTGAAGAGCAGGAGATGTCTCCCTGGAGAGAGGGCGCTGAGATGTGGTGGTTCTGCTGCCCCAGGGGCGGGGGGTGGGGCTGTGCTAGCCCTCTTTGAATATCTGAAGGACTGTCCAGTAGACACAGAAAATGTGTTCTGTGTAGCTCCAGTGAGTAGGCCTAGAATCGGTGAGGTAGAGTAGCGAAGAAACAGAATTCAGCTGGTCAGAAAGAACTTAACAGAGCACCAGCTGCTGGTGTGCCTCCTCCTGTTTCTCTTCCTTATGCCCTTTTTCTTCCTCCTTTTGTCCTTTATTTTCTTGTTCATCATCATCATCATTGCAGCCAGTATCATGTATTGAGTACCTACCATGTAGCTGGAACCATGCTAGCTACTTTATATATAGTACCTTAACTAGTGCTCAAAACACCAAGCAGAGCAGGTTTTATTATTGCCATTTTACAGTCGAAGACACCATGGCTTAATCTCATCCAAGGCTGCAGATAGAGTAAAGCTTCAAACTCAAGGGTGCCTGACTCCAAAGCACGACAACCAGAATGCTTCTGGCCACTGTGTCAACAGGAAGCCTTGGGGCAGCAGAGGGGTAGGGAGCGTGGAGGTGAGTGCACTTTCTAGTGTCCTTACAAGCTTCCAAACAGAGGCGTATTTGAAGAACTTGATGACGATGGAGAAAAGCACTTAGTTGCTTGCAGGGGAGTCCCCATAAGACAGTCAGCTGCTTTCTCAAAAGAAACTCTGCAGGCTAGAAGAGATTGGCTAGAAATATTCAAAGTCATGGAAAGTAGGGTTCTACAGCCAAGACTGTTCTACCCAGCAAAGATATCATTTAGCATCAAAGGGTAGATGAAGAGCTTCCCAGACAAGAAAAATACTGAAAGAGTTCATCATCACCAAAGCATTATTGTATGAAATGTTAAAGGGACTTATTTAAGAAAAAGAAAATCAAAACAATGAACAATAAAATGGCAATACATACATGTCTATTAACAACTGAATCTAAAAAACAAACTAAACAAAAAAGAAGAGCAGAGACAGAATCATGGATCCAGAGAGCGTTTTGATGGTTGCCAGATGGGAGGGAGGTATAGGGGAATGGGTGAAGAGGTGAGGTGATTAAGAAGTAGAAACAGGTAGCTACAGAATAGCCATGGAATGTAAAGGACAGCAGAGGAAATGGAGTAGCCAAAGAACTTACACCCATGACCCATGGACATGAACAATGGTGTGGGGACTACCTGAGGGAGTGGGGGGTGCTGGGCGGAGGGGGGCAAAAGGGGAACAATTCGGACAACTGTAATAGCATAATCAATAAAATATAATTAAAAAAAGAGACAAAGTAAATCAACAGAGAAACTCACTTTTGGGCCTCCTTGGGGGAGGAGGGATATTCTTAGATAGGAGGTATGGCCTGACTTTGTCTACATTAGAAAAGGAAATTCAACCATCTTGACATTTTATTCATTATACTTAGGAAACCTGAATGGATAGATTTGCTCACTAAATTAATAATGCCAAATGGTCCAAGGGCTTCATTTTATAGGTGGGCAATTGAGTCTCAGAGACGTCAAGTCACTTGGCCCATGTCACACAGCTGATAAGGTGCGGATGCAGTACTCTGCCCCAGAGTTTCTGACGCCTATTTTGGGATTCTTTCTGGCCACACCATTCTGCTTCTCACTTTTTTTTTTTAATACCTGAGCATAAATATCATACTACTTAGTAGGCTGGGAGCTACTTGAGGGCAGGGGCTGAGTAATATTAAAAATAACACTAGGAGCAATATATGCGTAATACTTGATATTTTGTAAGATATTAAATAACCATTAATTCATAATCATGTAGGGTGGGTATTATTATCAATCTTTTAAATTTTCTTTAATTTTGGAAGGAAATGTTTTTAGTTTGTAGTTGAATAAAGGAAATTCTGGATCTAATATTTTCCTATTTAGAAAAAATGCAAGTTCAACAAATGGAGCTGAAAAAACTGAACACCCATATGCAAATAAGTGAATCTAGATGCATACCTTACACACTTCATAAAAATTAACTGAAGATGTAAAACACAAAACTATGATATTCCTAGAAGATAATGTAGGGGGAAAAAAGTCTAAATGACCCTGGAGATGGTAATGACTTTTTAGATACAACACCAAAGGCCCAATCCATAAAAGAAATAATTGATTAACTGAATTTCATTAAAATTAAAAACTTCTGCTCTGTGAAAGACACTGTCAAGAGAAGGAGACACTGTCAACAGGCTGTGGTAAAATATTTGCAAAGGGCACCTCTGATAAAGAACTATTATCCAAAATATACAAAAAACTCTTAAAACTCAATAATAAGAAAACAACCCAATTAAAAAGTGGGCCAAAGACCTGAAAGACATCTCAGCAAAGATATACAGATGGCAAATAAGCATATGAAAGGATGTTCCACATCATATGCCACTAGAAAATGCTAATTAAAACTGAGATACCACTACAAATCTATCAGAATGGCCAAAATCCAGAACCGACAAATGGCGGCGGGGACGTGCAGCAACAGGAACTCTCGTTCCTTGCTGTTGTAAATGCACAGTGACACCGCTACTTAGGAAGACAGTTTGGTGGCTTCTTAAAAAGAATCATATTCTTACTAGATAATCCAGTAATTGCACTTGGTATTTACCCAAAGGAGCTAAAAATGGACATTCACACGAAAGCCTTCACACAGATGTTTATAGCATCTTTATTCATAACTGCCAAAATGTGAAAGCAACCAAGATGTGCTAACAAGAAATGAGCTATCAAGCCATGAAAAGATGTGGAGGAATCGTAAAGGCGTATTACTAAGTGGAGAAAGCCAATCTGAAAAGGCTACATATTGTATGATACCAACTATCTGGACTAGGTAAAACTAGGGAATAGTAAAAAAATAAATAAATCACTTGGCAGGGGTTTGTGGGGGAGAGACAAATAGGTAGAGCACAGGGGATGTTTAGGGTGGTGAAAATACTCTGCACAATACTCTAATGATAGATATACATCATTATGTATTTGTCCAGACCCAAAGAATATACACCAAGAGTGAAGCTTAATAACAACTATGATGATAATGTCAATGTAGGTTCACGATCATAACAAATGGACCATTCTGATGGGAAATTTTGATAATGGGGGAGGCTGTGTCTGCATGGGCAGGGGTTATATGAGAGCTCTCTGTACTTTCTGCTCACTATTGCTTTGTACCTAAAGCTGCTCTGAAAAAAAAGTCTTTAAAAACACACTAGATTGGATTTTTTTGCAGGTTCTCGATGTACTTTAATAGTTTATGGGGCTAATGCACTACAGTAGCACGTGGAAATAATGCCTTGGGTTGATTTCACTCTGTAGAGGGGGAAACCAGACCCGGATATTGGGTTTACACACAGCAAAACTGGTAGAGGTAGAGCCAGAACCCAAGCCTTCAGATTTGTTTCCTCATCATTTCCATTGCAACTCCCCCACCTCCCACAAGTGGCCCAACAGGGTTCTCTCTCACTCCATGAGTTACAGCCTTTAGGTTCTGTGTGTGGAACTGGGAAGCAATAAACCACCAATGGTTTCTCAAAATGTATTCTTGCTTTTGGAGTAAAATTTTCATTTCAGGAAGTTCCAGTATCTTCAAAGAAAGAAAAGCTCTGTTCTCGCATTTTCTCTAGTATTTGCCTGCTCCCCTCTGGTGACCAGCACGATCTTTTTCTAAAGTGTGTGCTGGCAGCACTATGAGCAGAGGGAGCCCTGCACAACTGACTCCCCAAAGCAGCCCTTGGCCACACTAGCAGAAAATCTGCCTGCCTTTTGTAGCCCACAGAGAACAAACACTAGACACTCGACCATCACCCCTCCTTCTCCACTGTGCCCCCACGTGAAGGACGACAAGGCCCGATCCTCTTCATCCAACAGGCCACACAGACACACCACAACAAACCTCTCCACGTATAAGGAAATCCAACCCTACAGTTATGCACCATCTCCTTCTGCAAATTTTCCCTCACCTTTCAGACCTCAGCGAGCTCTGTCTACTCCATATTCTTCTGTGCTGACTGCCAAGGCTGCACACTACCTAATGTCAGGATATAAAGGGCCAGAATGTATAGGTCCTGGTTCTGGTTCTTGTGGTGCAACTTTGGACCAGTCACTCTTCTTCTCTAAGCTTTAATTACATTTTTAAAAGTGTGGGTGAGTGATTCAATAGAGTCAATTGGGCTATAGTTGGGGTTGGAAATAGACACCTGGGTTCACATTCCAGCTCTTAGCCATGGCAGTTAAATGCTTAGAGCTCCAGTTTCCTTTTCCACTGGGTGAAAGGGCTGTTGTAGGGGTTAAAATGGCCAAAGCAGAGCCTGACGCATGGAAGCTACTATGATTCAATGCCTTCTTTATGTCTGGTAGATGTCACCTGTATGGTGTGAGCTCCCCAATGGCTTGAATGGTCAATGTGTAATCTAGGGAAGGAGACTTGGGTTGGGATTCTCATTGCTATAACCTCCTAGCTCTCTGGTGACCATGGGCAAGTTACTGAACCTTCTGGTTCATTGTTTCTTTACTTATAAAATTGAGACTTGCCTTTCCTTTCCCTGTTCTGAAGCCAACCTGCCCTTCTGTTATAAGGTATGAGGGGGCCTGCAGTGTCCAGTTGTGCCAAGGATTGGGTGGGCAAGTCTTTACTTTAGGGGCAAAGAATACATCGGCAAGCCCCTTGGCTGCAGATCTCAAGCTACAATCTCTGATCAACCTTTTCAGTAACAAAGGTGATATTTTTATCCCCACCTGAGTCCTATGTCTATCTTTTAATTGGTCTTGTCTTTCCATTAGTCTTGAACTAATTAAGTGAAAGGATTATTATTAATGGCCCTTAAAACCCCAAGTACCCCACTGCACTAAGGAAGTGCTTAACAATTATGATTTGACATAATTTGATACAGGGCTAGAGCTCTATTTTTCTCAAAGTCTGTTTGGCCTTGATTAGAAGATGAGAGAGCCGCCCGGTCAGAACATAAATCCATTCAAAAATATACTTCCAATCTGTAACATAGAGCTACAACAAAGTTCATTCTTAAAAAGATGCTTCTTTAAACCCAAATTATTTGAACACAAAATGAATGTGCTAATAATCTTTCTGAAGAATGCGTACATAATAATAATGACTCTTATTTTACAGGTTTCAAAGCACTTTCCCATATAGTACTTAAACTTCAGAGTTATCCTAGGAGACTGGGATGACTTATACTCATTTTTACAACTGAGGACACCAAAGCTCAAACAGGAACATTAGTTACACACGCTGATACAGCTAGAAACTGGCGGAGCTCACGTTTGACCGCAGGTCTTCTCACTCCAAGCCCTGAGCTCTCTCTAGTCTGAGGCAGCACAAAGGCTACATGGGTAAATTCAGTGAGGCTGAATACATCTCCTTTTGATTTTGTTCAAAATTAGCATTTACACTGAAGTTGAGGGAACAACTAATCTTTTTGGTATGCTATGAGTAACCTATTCTGTTAGTACTCCATTACGAAAACATGCATATTAAATATCACAAGTTTAAAAAATAATTGTTAATGTCATACTACCAAAAAAGTTACCATTTGACATTTTATAAGTGTCAAGCACTATACTAGTTGTTCTCTACATATTACCTAATTAAATGGTCACAGCACTTCTAAGAGACAAGAACACACTCTTAGGATTTCCACTTTATCGATGAATTCCCTGAGATTAAAAATGATCAAGGGCCTCGGCCAAGATTACATGGCTAGGAAAGGCGAGGCCAGAATTTGCACCCTCGTTTGTGAGCTTCCAGCCTGTATTCCAGCATTGCCTTTTGTTGCCTCTTAACCTCTGACCCTACTTCTAAACAGGGGACAGTTAATGGGACTAGCTGGCTTTTTGGGCATAAAGAAAGCAGGTACTCTGTAGCTTTGTTGTGGCTCAAGGCCCTGTTGTAATATGGGCTTCGTTGTTCCCCATGGGTTATCTTTTGTTGCTGTCCCCTTGGTCCTAATCGCTAATTGCTCATTTTCTTTAAACACCTTTTGATGAACTGGGAGTCCCTAAAGAGGGAAGTTACACCCACAAAGTATCAGAGGGAGAATTTAAGAGCCGAACTGCTGGCCATGTGCTGATCAAGGTGTGAAAGTCTTTTGTAACTGTAAAGTCTTTTGCAAACACAAGAGGTTACTCCTCCTCCTCCCCCTCCTCATCATCATCATCAACATCACCAGCTGCAGCTCCTAGCAAATTCAGCTCTACATTTGCTGCCATTGGTAATGCCAACCTCAAAAGGAACTTCCAATCTGGAAGTGTCCACAATGGGACTATTCCATAGTAATTGCCATCCAAGCATCCTGTGTAGTTTCTGGGCCACTGTCTCCTTGGATCACAGGAAAGAAGTGGCACTGGGCTGAGGGTTTCCAGGAAACGGGTGCTCCATTATTAAACGGTGGTAAAAGAGTTTAATAGAGAGTGAGGTTGGGTGGGTTTCTGTGGCTGCAAAGCATAGGTTGCCTACAGCACATTTTCTTTCCTTGACTTTTTTTTTAAGTTGGGAAGAAGGCAGAATGAATGAAAAGTTAAAGCAAGAACAAGGAAGAGAAGCCTAAGGTGACCAAGGGATGGAAATTGTATCTTGTATGCTGCCCTGTTTTTCATTTTTATCACATTATAATAATGATAACAACAATTAGCATTCTTTGGGAGCTTACTAGGTGCTAATTGTTCTAAGTGATTTATAATCACTACAAAACCTTGAGGGAGGTACTACTACCTCCACTTTAAAAATGAAGAATAGAGGCTCACAGAGTTTACATAACTTGTCCACGATTGTATGCAGGAAGAACCAGAGCAAGGAATTAAAACTAGGTCTTAAAGTGTTCTTAACCACCACACTAGGTAATTTTAGTGCTGTGGTCCTGCACTGAACTATCTATTCTGAATCTCCTGCTTGAAAGGATGGTCCCCTTAATTGAACTGAAGCACATATCTTCCTGTAAGAGTATATCACTACCTTAGGCATTTGGGAAAATTTCACTCAACTAGCTCAATTATCACAGACCTAGTGATTATTAGAGCTGGAGGGTCTTCAGAGGTCATCTCTGTAACAGATGGGGACAGAAAAGCCCAGCCAGTGGAAAGAATTTACCCAAGGTTACTGAGCATTCATGCCAGATCTGGGACCAAATCTGGATTCTTCATTCACAGCTTGTGCCTTTAGACGAGCCATTTAATGAAGACACTGACTCTAAAGAGTTACTAATGTCAAAATGGCTTTAAACTTGGCACACCATCAGGGAGACCCTAAACACCAAATAAAAGATGTGCCCTCTCCTTGCATTGGTATTCCTGAGGGTGGCTTTGGTCACTATAATATTAAACAATGTTAAGGGGGAAGGCCCAGAGGGAATAGAGGGCTTCTAATAAGAGGGAAGGGTAGGGGTGGGAAGAGAAAAGCCTCTTTAGTCTAGAAACAGGAGAAGATCCAAATCTCTAGAGTGAACATAAAAAGATTGAAAACAGGCATGTCTGATCATCCTGAGAAGCTGGTTCCCAAGATTAGTCCCTCTGGGGCTCTGGAAGACACAATTTCAAGTAAATAAAATGAAGTCCTGTTTTACAGAGTGGTTTGCAAGCTTACTGTCCCCGAAAGCTTAAAAAGCAGGGCGGAGGCAATTTCGTGAATGAGGATTCTGCAGTGCGGTAACAGGCTGGCTCCTCATCTCTCAGGGCAGCCGCACTCCTCAGGGCGGAGTTGTCTCTGTCCCTGGGCAACCTGGGGTGGCTACTCCAGGGAGGCACAAAACATTTTCAATGGGTGCAGTGATTTGAAAAAGGCTGGGAAGCACTGATCCTTAGATCACCCCTCACTTTCCGAGGCTAGTATCATTGAAGGCTGCCAGGTCCTTGTATAAAAGGTCCCTAGGACGCCTCTGATAAAGGAGTGGTCCACAACACTAACCCATGCTGGGGGAACCTGTTAACCGATTAGGGTTAGAGCTGCTACCCCCCAGCTTAAAGACCTGAGAAACCCTGATTATTTTTGCCCAGACTGTCATCACTAGGCGCGGATTCAGTCCTAACTGGGAGGGAGCAAGAAACAGCACTGGTGGGTTTGGAATTCCAGCTCTACATGTGTGCTCTTGAGTAAGTCATTTAACCTCTGAAGACCCAAATTTCTCATGGGCAAGCTGGTGACAACATTACCCAAGAACTAATAGGCTCTAATAGACCGTTTCTCTCTGGGTCTCTCCTTGAACAAAATATCTGATCCTACTTAAAATTCTTAAATGGTTCCTTGGGGCAACAGGATAGGCCCCTTTTGCTCTGGCCTCATTTTCCCAGTTTGTAAATGGGTGATGTTCCTGGCAAGGCTCATAGCACCTATGATGGAAAACAAGGCTGAAAAGACAGTCTGGAGATAGATCTTGAAGGGCTTGAATGCCTTATTAAATTTAAACTCCCCAGCGTCGGAGAGATCCGGAGTGGCATGCCTGAGGTGCTCTTCAGGCAGAGCGGCTAGGGAGAAAGTGAACGTGTTGAGTGCATTTTAATACTCAGGCAGGGCCACAGAACTGGTGTGTGTGTAACTCTGCACACAAACACCACTCAAGAGCTGGAGCTTTGAACAGGAGTTAAAAGAGTTGAGTCCCTAACGACATACAAAAGACTTGCCGGTGTGATTTATTCTGATGTATTTACTTATCCAATTACCAAAAACAGCAGGAGATCATTAAATTTTCTAGTTACCAGATGCAGCACGTTCAATATCTTAAATGTTACCAAGGCTCTCTCTGAGCTATTTTCATATTACATTTCATCTGCCCAAAAGCTTATGTAACCGGAAGGCAAGAATCACGAACAGAGCAGGTGTTTTCTTTGAAGGCTGGTCCAGCAGGTACCTGTACAATACCAAACTGATACCAGAAACTCCCAAACTCTCTCCTGGATTTAAAGAAAAGTACCATGATGAGAAACAAAAGCATTTGGGAGAGAAGGTGCTAAGAGTGTGGTACTTGAAGGTGGCTGGAGATAAGTATTTTATCTGGCCAGACTTTTCTGCATGCTCATTTTCTATCACTTTGGTCCCCATGTCCAAAGAGGGTCAGGGTTCAGAGTAGAGGAAGAGAGAAGGGACCACACATTCTCCAGGAGAGTGTGTGATGTTAGACAAGCACTTTTGAGCAACGTAAAGACAGGAACTGTGCATTTCCTGTTTCTTATTTCCAGCTTCTAGCAAACAACCTGGTGCGTTATATACTCTCAATAAATGCTTGTTGAATAAATGATCACAGAGTGTTTGGTCATTATCGAACATTGAAAAATACAGAGCAAGCCTTTATTAACATTTTAAGAGTTAAGTGGCAAGATAGATGCTTATTCTATTTTATTTTGAAAATTATACATCATATAAGTGCTACCTGGGCCTAAACTTTTTGAAAGGGTGATCATGGCTTGGCCCCAACAGTCTTCCTCTAAATACTGTCCCCACACAGACCTTATGCTGCAGCCAATTAGAGCAGTTTGCTGTTCCCCAAATATACCTGGTCCTTTCTTTACCTGAATCTTTGCTTTTGTTGTTTCCCCTACTGGATTGTCCTTCCTCCCTGCTGAAAATTTATACTGTGTATCCTTCAAGGCTCAGCTTCAATGTTACTTCATCCAAAAAACCAGGCCTAAGTGACAGAGCTGAAGTCAGTCTTTCTCCTGTCCTTGTAACAGAGGTAATCAATCATTAAGTGGTGTCTTCTCCCATTCACTGGGCCATAGACTCCTGAAACACAGGGGCCATGTATGTTCCTTGCGGTCTCTCCCTCACATGCCTATTCCACTGCCATGAATGCGGTCAATTCACGTCTGCAGCACTAATACCTTTATTTCACCACAGGATCCTCGGACAAGGTGGCACTGGCAATGTCAACCTTGTCCTTTGCTTAAACAGCACTTCTATACTTGGACTAGGCAAGAAACCCATTTCTGGAGGATCTAACTTAAAGGTCATCTGCAGTCTCACACTGAGTTACCTGCCTGTTATGCCTGTCAGGTTATTTTATAATTGTTTGTCTCTGAGTCTGTCTCTCAGGTTGAATTCTGAGGGCATATAATGAGGTCTCACTGGCTATCTATCCCAAAGGCCTAGTCCACTGCTGGAAACAGTGTGAATTCAATAGTTGTTTGCTGAAAGACGACCTACTAAATGACCTTCTGAGTGGGGGCTCCCCACCCTTTGCCAGACCCTCCACTAAGCCAAGGAAGGAGGGTCAAGAAGAGCTGTATCCCTAGAACTTTTCCTCCAGCCTCACCCCTACAACAGACAGAACTGCTACTATTAGCAGGTCACCCCAGCAAGTCCCCTGGCTTTGGATTCTCTCTGGTCCTTCCCTTAGTCAGTCCTACTACACAGACATAGGGACTGACAGTAGGTTTACATCAGTTGCCCTTTCAGAAGGGACACATTTCTCCTTACTTAAACTGCTGCTGGAATTGGCTAATTAGAAAGGTTTAAACAATCTTAATACTCTAAATAAAGAAAACTGGTTCTGAATTATTAAGCAACATTTTTAGTGCATTTGAATAACCTTAAGTGACTTAGCCGCCACCTGATCCTAAGCTCTGGCTCAGATAAATAAATGTGAAATATTGTCAAAGCCCTGGCTTAGAGGAGCCTCCAGCTACAGTAAATAAAGCTTAAGTCCCCATAAACTGCCTGGGACAGAGACCTCATATAGAGAAGATGATATTAAATAAGGCCAGCAGGACCAGGAAGCCAATGGTTTTGATCTAGTTTTCAGAAGAGAGCTGTCAGTCGGGCAGGTATTTTCTATATCCAGGTCATTTAATCACAGAATCACATAGTATCAGAGCTGAGAGAAGATTTAGAAAGCACTTACTTTAATCTCTTCATATTTCAGAAGAGGAAAGAAAATAAGACCCAGGGAAGTATATACCTTGCATGAGATCACACAACAAATGGCTGGAAGAATCAAAACTCTGCCCCAGGGTGCCTGGCTCTCACCTTAGTGCCCTCACACCATTCACATTCCTCTGAGAGTGTCCTCCTGGAGGCAGAGGCTGACCACTAACTGGCTGTTAAAAAACACCTGAAAATTTTAACCAGCAGGGCGACTTCTAGAGCTCAAATTCCAGGCTCCGTGGTTCCTCCTCCGGCCCCTACTTTGGAGTTTTCTTTCATGACTATGGGGCAAGGGGAGGGTGGGAAACAGGAGTGGGATGGAGGGAAGGTGGAAAACTAGGAATAAGTGAAAGTGAATGTCACTATAATGTGGTCCCTCTCTTGCCTACCCTCAAGCCATGAGGATACCATGGGTTTCTGCCTGGTGAGATGGAAAATGCAAAAAACAAACACAATGAATGCATGAATAGGTAGGAATATTTTTTTCTTCTCATTTCTTTACTAAACAAGTATTGCCTGAGTGTTTACTCTGAGCACAAACTGTGCCAGACACTGTGAAACAAGAGTGAACAGTTACTACCTCTGCCCTCAAGGAGCGTGGAGTCCAGGGCAGGACGCAGACAGGGAACTGACCCATTGTAATTTAGAACAGTAAAGGGCTGCAACAGAGAAGAGAAGAGCAGGGGAGCAAGAGGAAGGTAAACACCTAACTCTGTCTAAGGGTTTCAATCAGCTCCATATTTCTTTCTTCCATGTCTCATTCTAATATGCACAACTCTCCTTCAATCTAACCATTTTACTGACTTATACTTTCATAAACGATAAACCCATATCAGTTGCTTACTATGTGGCAGGCACTGTACTCAGATGAATTAGACATACCAGTGATCCCAAGTAACTTCAGATTTGATATGTACAATTCTTCCTCTTTTTGTTTACAAAATATGTATCTTACCTTCTTTTGTGACTGTTGTAAATTTGGGCCAACCATCTCTGCTTCTGCTGTCTTCTGATTTTCCTAGGCCTTGATCAAATTACTTTCCTTCTCTGCATCCTGGTTTTTTCCAGCCTATACAATAGGGGCCTTTTCTAGTTCTCAAGGTCTAATATCCATATGAGGAGGCCCTGTTCACACAAGGCTCTTACATACAGCCAATTAGAGAAAGGAAGGCGAAATGAATCTGAAAATGTCAAAAGAATCTTCAGGCTTGGGATTCAGTTGGAGACATTAAGTCCTGGTTCGGGGTGAAGAGCAGGTGTGGTCTGGGTGAAGTGGGCTGGGGCGGCAGCTGGTGCTGCAGTGAGGCCCAGCGGGATGTGGCATGTTGACGCCCATGCTGATGTGCTCTGGAACTTCAGCACTGGCTTCGAAAATTATCAGGAGTGTCTAGAAAAGGCTAATCTGCACATATGTATGTTTGCAGTGGTTTGTATTTACAATGGGGCTATTATACAGACTTTAGGTGAACAAAGCTTGTCTGTAGAAGTTACCTGGAATACTGAGCACAGAACTAATGATTTTTTATTTATGGCTGAATGCAGTCAGATTGGACTGTATGTACAGCCTTCAAAAGTTTATTTGATTTCTGATATAGCATTTTGAATAGTATAATGCTATATAAACCTTATAAAAATTAAGTTCTAGGGCAAAGTAAATTTACAAAGGTTTGAATACATCAATATGCCTATATATAATCAGTAGCTGTCACTCTATCTTATGTTCAGCAAGGTATGGGGAAAGGACCTGGGTTTTGGGAATCAAATACTACTGTTGATATTTATGGTGTAACTCTGAGAACTTTAAGCTCTCCTAAGCTTTTATGTCTTCATCTGTAAAATGGGATATCTATCTATCTTTCAGAGAACTAATATACTTGACTGTGCATATAACAGCCATAAAAGTAAATGTCACTCTGGCCGATGTGACTCAGTAGGCTGAGCACCGGTCTGTGAACCGAAATGTCGCCGGTTCGATTCCCGGTCAGGCCACATGCCTGGGTTGCAGGCCAGGTCCCCGGTTAGGGGTGAGAGGCAACTGTTTCTCTCTCACATAATGATGTTTCTCTCCTTCTCTGTCTCTTTCCCTTCCCCTCTCTCTAAAAATAGATAAATAAAAATCTTAAAAAAAAAGTAAATGGCTTTATTCACTGGCATCAATCCCTACCACCCCAAGTTCTTCACAAATAAGTTAGAAAGGGGTAGAGGCAGATTTTGTTAAGACTCTGAATTCCACTCAGCTACCATGAAATGGCTATAATCACCTTAATCATATTTTAAACACTCTTTTGTGTATTCCTTTGATGTGGTCAGGCATACAATAATGGGTTTTCTCACGTAATACCACCTTTCTCTCAGTATCTCTGCAGCAAGATCATTTCCTCTCCACGCCATCAACTCCATCATAATGGCTTCAATACACTGAGCCTTTGCTATGTGCTGGTGCTTTATTAAGTATCACTTCATTTCATTTTTACAACAGCCCTGTGAAGTACATACTATCATTATCCTTATCTTATAGATGAGGAAACTGAGCTACGTAGAGGCTAAGTAATTTGCCCAAGATCAAAGAGCTAGGAAATGGTGTTGAGGTTTAGTCTGGGACTCTAGAACACAATCTTTTAACCACTAGCCTGTACTGTCTCTCCATCACTCATCTCCTTCCAACCCGTCCAGTCACTTCCAGGGGCATTTTCTGGTGTTGACCACTCGCACAGTTTAAATTTCTTCATCCTCTGTTAGAAAGCACCAGCTAGACTTTCTCTCGGCATATCGGTCTCAAATCCCGGAGTGGATCTACTTCCTCATCTGTCTCCCTTGATTTCTGCATGTGAACTACGATCTCTCTAGTCCTTCAGGCTGGGAACCCCTAGTCACCTCTGACAACTCGTTGTTCCTATCCTCCCCATCCTGATGTAGCCAAAAAATCACCGAATCCCACTGATTTTCCCTTCTTCCTTTTTCTGTGCCTTCTCTTTAATCCCACTGTTGCCCCCTTAGTTTAGATTTTCACAGCCTGCTGTCTTGTCTACTGTAATAGTCCTATCTGGTCTCCCTACCCTGGTCCTTCATGATGAAAATAATCAACATGTTTGAGGCTATAGGGAAAAGGCAGACATGTGGAATCAAAAGACCTAGGTGGAGCCACTGCTCCACAACTTATTAGCTATGTCAATTCGTGTTAGCTATTCGGCAGTTCTAAGCCTAAATTTCTCATCCTTAATACAAGGGTTAATACCTACCTTAACTAGTTCAAGTTCCCACTAGAGTTGGTCTATGAGAGCGAGAGCTTTGTCTAGCCTATTCACTAATGTATCCCCAATGTCTTGACCACAAGAGGTGCTCAAATAATATTTGTTGGATTAATGCAGTGATTTTCAGCTGGTGCGCCACAAGGATTTTTAAAACATGCAATACTTCACTATTTAGTCGGGGCACTGACCTCTTTTCCCTTATACTGTCAGATAAAAAAAATGACAACAGCTAACACAACAGCCATCTGGTGTGAATGAATCTAAATTATACCTATTTTTTTCAGATCAGCCAAAAAATATATTTTTTGGCATGCTGCACAATTTTAGTAACTGATTTATGTGTGCCATGAGATGAAAAAGGTTGAAAATTGCATACTACTGCATAGAAAGTCCTTCAGTTATTTTTTTCAACTCCTATCTCATTTCCTTCCATGCCTGAATTCACATCCTAAATTCCATCATAGCAAACTGTGTGCAATTCCCCAGACCCATGCTGGCTTACATTCCTTTGGTTTTGTTCATACTTCTGCTTGACAAATATTGCTTTAAATGTAACCGTAGTATATAATATCAAACCAGGAAAATGATACTGGCATGATATTGTAAACTAGCCTATAGGTCTTGCTCACATTTCATCAGTGTTTATGTGTGTTCATTTGAGTGTGCATCTGTGAATATTTATGTACAATTTTATCTCCTGCAGATTTATATAACCACCACTACCACAATCAAGACACGGAATAAAACCCTAAGATTTAGAATTACACCTACTCCCTACAACAATGCTCTCTATCCCTGGTAACCACTAACTTGTTTTCCATCTTAATAATTTTGTCAGTTCAAGAATGTTATATAACTGTAATCATATAGAGTGTAACCTTTTGATATTGCCTTTTTTCAGAAAACTCAGCATAATGCCCCTGAGATCTGTCCAAGTTGTTTCATGTATCAAGAGTTCATTCCTTTTTATTGCTGAGTAGTATTTCACTATTCCTTTGTAAAAAATACTTGTTCAAACCCTGTTTCTCCTGTGAAGCTTTACTGACCTCCAAGTAGAACTAAACTCTCTACTATTTCCTAGTTTTCCATTAAAGCCAGTATCATTGATCACAGCATTTTTGATCTTAGAATACCTTTTTTGTGTTTGCTCATCTATAAAGCCTTTGGCCACATCTTTGTATCTTTAGTGTCTAGCAAGTGCCTGGTGACTAGGTATGTATTATATTCAGGCATGAGTTATAGTATTACTGGCCATGAGTTCAATGTTAATGAATCAACATTCTATATTAAATAAGATGTCTTTAAATAAAAACATACATACAACAAGGTTACATATTAATTGGTCGATAAACGTTTGTAACCAGAGGCTCATAGGAACTTAAACTTATCTTCACCCTAGAAGCAATGTTTAAGTATGCTAACTCAGTGTTTGTGGCAACTTTATATAATATAACTACTGTGAAAAATGAGAACTGACTGTACATTTCAGTTCTAAAACCAATATATTGTTCTCCACAGCCCACAGAATAAAACAAGATAGCAATTCCTCAACCTCAGGCACACTGCTCACCACACTCTGCACCGCCAACACAGGCCTTTCTGTTCAGCTACATCTGCATATTCTTCATGTTGTGTCTGGCTCGGCAGTATGTGCCCCATGCCTGCCAGGGCGATCATCTGCCTTATCTCCCCTATCAGAGTTGACCTGTTGACCGAGAGCATGTCACAATCATCACCACCCCTTCCATAGTGTGTGCCATCCGTCCACCCACAATTCAGTGGGCCCCTACTCTGTGGTCGGCCTCTGCAGGTCCTGTACCAGAAAGCACGGGTACAAAGGCAAACAGGAAGCAGTATATCTACTGCCCTAAATGAGCGTACACAGAGCTGGTGCTGGTAAATGAGGTAAAAATCTCCACAAGGATATAATCCTGGTCTCTCACCCTAGGAAAAATACCAGGAACTAATTCAGTAATGTTTCCAACTATGAAACAAAACTGCTGCTTCAGTAAAACAGAAGGCAGATATTAAACTCTAAATAGTTCAAGTTGAAAACCACTCTCAACCTTTTGTTTATAGGCATGTTAGGCACACTGTTTTGATATCCTTACTTGAAAGTTAGTATTTTCCAAACAGTTGGTATTGGACAAAGATTCTTTGTCCTCTTCAAGCCAAAACATAAAAGAAAAAATAAAGATAGGAAGGAGAAAGTGGGGATCGAGAGAGAAATCATCGACATTACTATCATGCCAGTTACCATTATTAAATTTCTGATTGTGTTAAATGCTTTATGTCTTAAACATTTTACATTCAATTTTTCGTTTAATGCTCACAACGACCCTTTGAAGTAGGTATTGTTACTTTCATTTTACCAAGAGGTTAAATAATCTCTCTAAGATCATTCTGTAGAGAGCTGATCCAGAATTCAAAGCCAGGTCCATTTGATTCCATAGCCCGTGTGCTCTTGTTTCAGGCTACAGTGCCTCTGAAACATGACTGAAAGGAACAGGTAGTGTTAAATAAATCATCCTTACAGTGTTGATTTATATTTGCTCATAAAACAAGCAAGGAAAAATAAATACCAACAACTTTCCCTTTATTTTAAGTAGCCAGGTTGAGAAAGTATTCTCCCTCTGTGAGGAAAAGTTGACTGCAGCCTCAAAGACAACTGCAGGAGCTCCGCGCAAACCATTACCATTGCAGAGCTTTGGGCAAATTTACATAGAAGATGCTGGCACCCTACAAACCAAGAGATGGCCATATCCACAAACTGCATTTCCCTCAGGTTCTCTTGAAAATCTCCTTTGAAAATACAGGGTTAACTGACGCTTATGAGTATTTTTCTGAGGCTACATTTACCATTTGTTACAGTACTAAATTCTGCTATGAGTGAAGGTGAGAAGAAAGTCAAATGCTTAGAAGTTCCCCAGTTTACAGAATTCCACTTACATATCCAATAGTAAATCCCAGAAGTGAATATGATATGTGAATATCTTAAAAAATAAAATTACATATGCACAGCAGAGTCCACATGGCAGGCCTAATGGCTATTCTTTCAAAAAGCTTGCTTACGACGCTGGTCCTTGGCTGGCACTTGGGAACTTGGGCTTTGGAAGGGGGAGAGGAGGGCAGTTCCCACCATTCCCAGAACTGATAAGAATGGCTCACTAAGCCTAAACTGTGCAAACAACAAAGTTTATGTTGAACAATTGCTTTCGTTCTGGGATTGTGGAATTTTGGCATGTGCCAGGCAAAGGTTACCTACGTGATCGGCCTCCAATAAAAACCTTGGGTACCAAGTCCCTGATAAGCTTTCTTACTTGGCACTATTTCAGATGTGTTGTCTCAAATCATTGCTGGGGGTATTAAGCTCATTCTGTATAATTCTACTGGGGGAGGACTCTTGGAATCTTGTGTCTGGTTTCCCCTGGACTTTACCCCACGTGCTTTTTCTCTGTGTTGATTTGTGTTGTATCCTTTAGCCATAATAAATCATAGCTGTGTGTATCACTCTATGCTGAGTTCTACATGTTTTGCTAGGGAATCGGCAAAACTTGGAGCAGTCTTGGGAACCCACCCCACACAGTTGGTATCAGAAGTGGGATTGAAAAGAACAAGCTGATCTGACTCATCAAAATATGGTGAAAGAAAGACGGAAGAGGCAGAGAATAAACCTTTGGTGCCTGGATGGTACACTCAATGGACAGAGAGTCATTCATCCATGGTATGAAACAGCAGTTGAGCTGCTGTCTGTTGTGAGAGGTAAAAGTTACCTATGGAATTTTAAAGTGATATATCCAGTTCCAGGAGAGTCCGCTTGCTGGCTCCCCTCACTGCTTTGGTTGCATTGGCTACGGTGAGGGGAAAAGGTGCAGCCTTATAATGCCTTTGTTTTTTGTTCTCTTTCAGGTAGCAAGACAAAAGATCTCAAAATTCCCAAAGGTGAGCTTTGGATAGGCCAAAACTGTTAAAACTTGTATTGTTCTCATCACCAAGCGAAAGAAACAACAACAACAACAACATCAACAACAACACGTTAAATCAGTTCCAGAGTTGGAACACAATTTTAGATAAATTCCAGAGGGAAGAAAAGGAAGGAAAACACTTCAGTCATTTCTTCAGGTCAGCTGCTGGCACCTCTGCTGCAGTGGCCAAGTACTGTTCCCATTTGCCTTGCATTTCAGCAGCAACTTTAATATTAACCCTGTAAATGTTAATTTTACTGCTAGGTGTCTCAGCAAATTAGCAATGAGGAAAAAAAGGGGAGATTTTAAAAAATTATGATTTTGTGTTTTTTGTTTGTTGTATCTGGATATATAGTAAACATTTATATAAAACATTATATGCTTCTTATTTCATAAATGCTAGAGGAATCATCCCTACCAAAGAAAGCTGCAAAAAAAAAAAAAAAAGTTTTAGAACACAATTTCCTTGTTTTTTGCACCTGACGAATGGGTTAGAATTTAAACTCTATGAATACTGAAAATAGAACAAGTCTCCAGAACTAATGACTTCCCCTTACTGGCGCCTCTGGAAAAAGGGGAACAACATGGAAAAGAGAGGCCATCTCTGGCCACACACCTTGGAAATTTTAAAAAGCAGTTTTTAGTTTGTTAATGAACTCTCATAAAATTAGATGTCTGCTCTTTAGAGGCTGATGACTTTCCAGTGTGACACATATTTTTGAGTACATAAATTTGAACAAGACCAAAAGACTTAGGAAAGCCTTGCACTTGAATTTGGAACAGAGCTATCTGGCCCTGCAGCATCTTGGCTTTGCTGCTGAAGCAAAACTGCTGGCTTCTTTTGAAATCCTAACTGCACAGATCCTAATTGTCTGACCTGACTCTAAACTAAAACCTGACATTGTCTGCTGTAAGCTGCTACAGTATCAGAATGTGCTGTGCTGAACTGAAAGCAAGCACAGGTTCATGAACAGGACTTTGACTCTGGAACAACTGTAGATTTAGGCCACCTCTCGGTGGGACCTGAAACTGTGGAAACATCATGGATGCAGTCTATACCATTGGGGGCACATAAAAATGCCCAAAGGAAATAATTTGTGTTTTTTGATGGGACCATGTAAAATCAAGCTGCTGATTGGCTTATGTTTGATACAGAAATTGGCTGCATTCTTGACTTATGACTCCTGCCAAAAGCTATGTCAGGGGAGGGTACATCACAAGGAGCATGAACCTTCTGCCTATTCTTTAGAGATGGACTCTTGCCTTCCTTTAAGGGACGTCTTACTGTTGTTGGCTAGCTGCGGTTTGCAACAATGGAATAATAGCTTGACTCTACATCTTTCACCTTTCTCCTGGTACATGCACCTTAGAAAGACAGCTGGATCATTAAATGCTGCTGTTCTAAAAAAACGGATTGATCTTTTCTAGGCTGCTCACTGGAAAAATGAACAGGATGAAAGGAGTGAGAGGTTATATAAACTAATTTTGAAAATTTTTTATAATTCAGAATTTTGTCCTAACCAATTCTTAAACATGATGAGTCTCTGTTTAAGCTGTATAAAACTAACTTTTTATAAAAATATTTTGACCCTTTTACAAATAAAATCCGGAAGAAAGGTCTGTATGAGAGCAGGGGATCACTAAAAAACAGTAAAATTGTGATTGCTAAATAGGACACTCTGATTTTGTAACAAAGGAGAAAAACAATACAAACAAAACAAAATTCTGGCACCTGGGGAGGCACAGGGATTGAAGATCTTTAGTTTTCAAAACTGTTCCCGGAAACTTTCACTTTTTCCTGCAGGAAAACTCCCCATGCTGCCTTTCCAAGCTGCTGTGAATGCTTTGAGTTCAAAATGACTGCTGAGTCTACAATCACACTTAACAGTGGCGGTGACTACAAGGCAGACTCAGCTCCTACGCTTCAACGCGGAACACTTCCAGGTGTCTACACTCATGAAATGAATGGACTAGTGTAACGGACAAACGAAAACTGAAACTGGCTGCCTTAGGCAGTCCCTCTGAAACCGAGGGCTGAACTAGATTATCTGAACAGACTGAGAATCCAAGGGCTGGAGGTGTCACAGTGAGTCTGACTAATGTATGTCCTGCTGGGGGTGCTCTAACTATTGGAAACTTTATTTCCAGGGGTATCCACCTGTGCCCTCTGGAATTGTATTTCTTGTGTGTACCCTGACATCCTGACACTGCCTCAGCCCTGGAAGGCATTCAGGTCAGCTTCAACGTGACCAGGATGCCTGGGGCCAGGTTAAAAAAAAAAGTGTTAAATCAGAAACTTAAGGAGGAAGTCACCTGGCTTTCTAAAATAGACCTTAATGGTTAATGGGATTTGTTTTAACTAAGTCCAGGATCCCTACAAAGCATCACTGACATCAATACTGCAGGTGTTGTTACCCTGCTTGTAGGGTCCCTCTGAATGTAATTTTTTTTTTATAAAGATGTCTTGGTCAAGAGCAAGGTGGGTGAAATGGAAACTGGCGTGGCCTCAAGGTCCAGGAGCACCACAGGGTGAAGGGGACGGTAGAGAGCCAGGGGGAGGGGGTCTGACCCTGGCCTGTCGCTATTCGGGCAGCAGCTGCTGCTTGAGCCCTGCCTATTGTCCTCCTGGGGATGATGGCACCACGTGGAGCTAGACCCTCTGAGTCAACAGCGAGAGTGTAGAAAAGTGGGTTTGTGTATATAATTTCTTGATCTTTAAATGTTGCTTCTAGTTTTTTTAAATACCATGTAGGCATTGAATCTGATATGCCATTGATTATAAGACATTTTGATATTTAATAAAATACTAAGGGAAAAAAGCATCAGGACTGATCTGTGCAGAAAAGAGTTAACATAGCAGGCCTCACTGCTGTTCTTCAAAGGGCTTGCTTAAAAGGTTGGCCTTTGGCTGGTGTCTGGGAACTTGGTTTTCGGGAGGGTTCCCACTATTCCCAGAACTGATAAGAATGGCTTACTAAGCCTGAACTGTTTGTACAAACAACAAAGTTTATGCTGAACATCTGCCTTCCTTGTGGGATTCTGGAATTTTGGTATGTGCCAGGTAAAGCCTACCTACTTCTGCGATCAGCCCCCAATAAAAACCCGGGGCACTGAGTCTCTAATAAGCTTCCTTGGTTGGCAATTTTTCACATGCTGCTTCACACCATTGCTGGGGAAAGCAGGCTGACCCTGTGTGATCCCCCTGGGAGAGGACTCTTGGAACCTTGTGCCTGGTTTCCCCGGACTGCGCTCCATGTGCCTTTTCTCTAGGCTGATTTTGCTTTGTATCTTTCTGCTGTCGTAAATTATGGCCGTGAGCATTAGTACCTGCTCAAGCCTGTGAGTTCTACTAGGAAATCATCAAACCTGGCAATGGTCATGGGAATCCCTCGCTACATTATATAAAAAAGTTTTCTGTTTAGGATAAAAAGCATAGGCTTTGGAGATTCAAATCTATTATCTTAGGATTGTATAAAGATTAAATGAGAGAATACTTTCTGAAATGTCTGACACAGAGTGGGACATTAATAATTCATTTCCCTGTACGGCTGAAAGCTGAAAAGGCTGTAAGAACTGAAGAGTTCACCAAAATAGCTACAAAAACTTCAAAGAAAACTTTGTATCAGAGATCCACACACTTAAGGAAGGCTCAGACCCAACTCATCTTGAAACTAAGCAGAAAGTTATACCATGCTGTGTAGGAACAGTAACATGGGTAAGAGAGAATATGCTTCCTTAAAGGAAAGTATGATCAAAAGTGAGATGGTGTGGTTTCATCCTATACACAGTACCCTGCCCAGGGGCATGTCCAGTTGGTGAGCCGTGTTATTCCTTTTCAGCACAAGGTCTACATATCTTAAAGCATCACATGTCCTGAGTACCTACCATGTGCCATGTGCTTGCCCTCTAATCATCTCACTTAATTCTTATAACTACCTTACATGTGGAGTTATCTGCCTTTTACAGGTGAAGGAACCAGCTGAGAGAGGTTAACGTGGCTCAACCAAGGTCCACCTGATAGATTATATCGTCATGCTGTCTCCCTGTCATGACTGCCAATGCTCAGAACACACTTTTCTTGCCCTAGAAGCACTGCAGTAAACAGAGGACTTTCTTCCAAGAACGGTCTATTGTAACACACATGACAAAGGGCAGGTCATATTAAGAATGAAGAATGTGTCTAAAAACTTATTTTTTTAAAGGCTAGAGACAGGTCAAATACAATGACTTGCTGGAGAAGGATCAAAGAAACTCAGCATTACTAAATTGAATGGCATGGCCCTCTGCCATTTACTAAGTGTCTTCCTGATCACTTTTGATCTTATCACAATATATCTGTGAGGACACATGACACAATTTTCACTTGAAAGATGAAATAACTGAAATACAGAAAAGACAAGGAGGGTACTTGGTGTGACTCAACAAACAGATGGAAGTGCCAGTGTTGGAACAAAGGCCTTTCTGAATCCAAGCACAGAAGGAACAGAAGCAGCTATGGAACCATTTATCAAAACATTTGGTCCAGGTGTTGGTAGAGCACATAGAAATATTTCTGTAATCTTGCCCTTCTTGGCTGCATTTTTATCGATTTCATTTTAAGTGCTGCTATATCCCTTGACTATTCTTCTGGCTTCAGTCTTTCCCCATGTCTGTACCTTTCCAGGCGGCCAGTGAGAGATAGCAGAAAGAATGAACCCCTTTATAATTTCTACTTCTTGGCTCTATGATCTTGGTCAAAAACACTTAATCTACAGTTTTAGCTCCTGTATCTGTAAAATGGAAATAATATTTGCCTGGTATAATAGATTTCAGACATGGGTTAGAAATCTGCTTCTTTATGCCTTTAATTTTTTCAGCTATAAAATAAGGATAATACCAATCTCATGGTGTTGTTATAAGGATTTAATTAGATGACACCTATTAAGCGCATAGCATAGCTGACTGACACACACTGGGAACTCAATAAATGGTAGATAGTATTATCATTACTTCACGGGTTCTTTGCTTGCCTCATTAATTCAACAGATATTTACTGAACTTCGATTAAGTTCCAGGTACCGTTCTAAGTGCAGCACAGGACACAAAAAATTCCTGCCCTCGAAAAGCTTTCATTAGAGTAGGTGGTAGCCGATAAATAACTAAATATCTATTATGTCAGATGGAGATCAGTTCAGCGGAGAAAAAGAAAGCAGAGTAAGACCATAGGAGCTGCCAGTCTGGAAGGCTGGGAAAGGTGGGGGCAGAGAGGAGGGAAGGTAGACTGTTATTTTATGAGAGGTGGGCAGAAATGGCCTCAGTGAAAAGGCACTATTTGAGCACAGACCTGAAGGAAGTAAGGGTATGAGCAATACAGATATACAGAGGAAGAAAGTTTAAGTGCAAGGCCCGGAGATGCGAAAATGTTTTGCGGTGTTTCAAAAACAGCAAGAATACCAGGCTGACTAGGTAAGATCGAGTGGGGTCTGAGAAACGCTGGGGAGCCACCTCAGGGAGGACCTTTCAAAAACTGAACTAGATGGGGAGCCGTTACAGGGTTTTGAGGAGAGAAAGTGATATAATCTGCCTTATATTAAAAAAAAAATCACTGATTCTTTTTTGGAAAAAGAGACTGGGGCTGCGGGGATGGGGGAAGCTGCGCGGAGGCCAGTTAGAGCACTATTACAACAATTTGGACAAGAGATTACAGTGGTTTGGACTAGGACTGAGTTGTCCCAGCTGCTGGAGAACGTTCTGTCTTTACCGGCCCATCAAATATCTTATCAATCTCAGTTTTACAGAGGCAGTGAATAGTAGGTTCTGGAAATACTTTGAAGGTAAAACCAACAGAATTTACTAATGAGCTGGATAGAGAAATGAGAGAAAGAGAAGTCAAAGGGGATTCTAAGATTTTCTGACCTGGACAAAAAAACAAATGAGATTGCCATTTAATGAGATGAGGAAGGCTATGGGTGTGGGGATGGGGAGCAGGTTTGAGGAAGGGTAGGAATCAGTAGTTTGGATTTAACTATGTTTAATTTGGAATGCCAATTAGATATAAAGTAGAGACGATGAGTAGGCAATGGTATGTATAAATGCCTGGAGTTAAGGAGAGAGCTTGGGCTACAGATACACACTTTGGAGTTGTAATTGTATGCATGACATTTAAAACCAGAAGATTTGAATGAGATCACCAAGATAATGAGGAGAGAAAGAGATCGAGGGACTGGCATTTACTGAGCACCTATGATGTGCCAGGTAATGTGAATCTGTAAATTATGGAGTAAGGTATGGGTAATTATTCTCATTTTGATGATAATGGCCACACCATTCCTTTGCTCAACAAACTTTACCTGGAACAAAGCCAAGCTTTCTTGCCTGGTTTTACACAACCCTCCTTCAGCCTCTTCTCAGAACTTTACTACACAAGGCTCATATTTCAACCAATATGATCTATATTCCACCAGGTATAGGTAGCTATGCCTTCAACATTCCAACATTAGCTCTTTCCTCAAGCTGTACAGCTGCTGGTGAACGCTCCATCTTTATCAGCCCACCAAAAATCCTATCTCAAAGTTTTGTTCATTTGCTTTCCCTTCTTCACAAAGTTTTCCTTGGTCACTCAGGCCAGCAGGATCTTTGCTAACTCTGACATCTACTGCCCTTTTTGTTTGATTACTCTCATACCCATGAACTGCACGATGAGGATTATTTGTAAGAGAGTCCAGGGTAGTCTCAAAGGCAAGGACCAACCCTTATTTCTTAGCTCTTAGCACAGTGCCTGGTAAAATTAAAGACTGTTGGATAGACAGAGTGTGAAATGCAACTAAAGTGTACATTTCACCTACATTTGGCTGTGACCTAGGAATAGGAATTACAAAGACAATATGAAGAAATTAGAGATGATAACATCTTTCCAAATGTATAAAACTGAGCTTCATTTTCACAATGAAAATATTTTTCTAGATTATAACCTACCTCATTAATTTATTTCCTATTTGGTTTAGGAGGCATAATGACATAGGGATTAAGAGCATAGAGTCTAGAGTCACACACTTAGGTTTGTATCTAGTTCTGATACAAAATAGACATTTACTATGACATTGGGCAAGTTACTTAACCTCCTTTGTGACTGAATTCCCCCATCTCAGTGGAGATAGTATGAATATTTACCTTTGGAATAGTTTTTAGGACTAAATGAGATACAGGGCACTTAGAATAGTGCTTAGTATAGTAACCTCAAAAGTGCTATTATTAAAAAAAACTTACCCTAAACATCTGGTTGTTAGATGATCATCATGCTCATCATGATCATCATGACTTTTTGTATGTTGGCAGTATCTCACAGTTTACAAGGTGCTTTTAAGTACACTGCCTAATGTAAGTCATGCTGTGGTCCTGGGAGGAGAACTTATTGTTTCTATTTTGTAGAAAAGAAAACAGATTTAGTGAGGGGTGTGCCTTGTTCAAGGCTACACAGCTAATAAATGATCTTCTGATTCTCAGTCATGTTCCTTCCGCTATACACATTGTTTCCCTCTACTCCATCTCCTCCATTATTCCAATGACAGAGGTGCCTTTACTGTGGCTCTTCAGATGACTGAGTGTGTCAGGCATTGTTAAGGCATAGGATGTTTCATCTCATTACTTAAAGTCAATTAAACATTACAATTTGTTAACTAATATATTTCTTAAACAAAATGAATAACCTGAAGAAATACAAGCCATCCTTGGTAGAAATTTTTTTCCCTTTAGGCTGCTGCTAATGCTAGGTTAGAGATTTCCATATAGAACTATTAAAAAAGCAGCAACATCATTCTTTTAAAACTTTTGCTATTTAATTATTTTTGTTGTAAACATTATGTAAATAGTTTACCAAATGACTTCAACCTATAAACTCAAGTGTCCAGGGGTTATAGTACTTCAGGAGCATTTTTCCCTACAACCTCACTTTTGAAAATAAAGCAATTGAAAGGCCTAAGCTATAGTTCTGAGTGGTCATTTCCTGAATGTATGCTCTTAAGAAAGTCATTCTACCTCAGGTCCTCATGTCCCCCTCCTGCTGAATGGCACTAATACCACCTGTTCTGCTACCTCTGAAGAGGAGTGAAATAACTCTGAATGTATTCTGCAGCTGAGTAAGATATCTTGGTTTTATTTAGTCAAGAAGTATATTGTGGCTTAATGGTGGGATACACATGATGGGAGAAGTAATGGGAAGGAGCGAGAAGAACTGAGAGAGAAAAGGAGACGGTGTGTGACTGTAGAAGATTTTGTATGCTTTGGTAAGGAGTTTTGGCTTTTTGCTGTAGGGCATTAGAACCACTGGAGGCTTTTAAGTAGGTGAGAGATGAGATACCAACAAACCTATGTTTCAGAAACTAACCAGAGAGACGAAGGGGAGGATGGGGAGGATGGGTGGGAGGTGGGGTAGGCAAGACTGGAGTCAGGAGGATGAAGTAGGAAGCCATATGTTCAATCTGGGCTATGAAGACCTGGACAGTGATATGGCGGAAAGGAGAGAAAAAGAACAGATCTGACAGAAGCTTAGAGGCAGAACTGATATTGTGACCAACTAGATATTGACTGCATTATACTACACAATCATAGTGTATTCTCCAAATCTTGATCATTTAGGAACACGAAAATCTCAATTAATTAGATATGGTGAAACAACACAACTGAGGGGAACTGGAGCAAGCTTGGCAGTAGTGATTTCAACATGTATTTCATTGATTAGATGCTTCATGTTGCTTTATCTTGAAAGCATAGCTTTTTAAGGTATAAATAGGTATGTGAACCCTGGGAAAGAAGATACCTACTAATATAGGCTCCTGGTGACTCAGTGGGCTCAAATTTAAAAAAAAACAGAGACTAGCAGCCATTTCTACACAGGGGCCTCTCACACAAACTGCACTTCAGGGAGAGGCCTGCACTGAACTGCCTGCCTGCCTGTACTGTGTTCCTGCCATCTGAGCCAGCCATTATAAAGCAGTTCCTGAAATCCTATTTCAGCCAATAGAACTGAGGCTTTCCTCATCCAATCAGGGCTGTGCAGCTCCAACCAACTAGAGTGGCTCCATTCTGACCAATCAGGGCAGTGCCTTTTGGACCAGATAAACTGTGACGATTTGGAGTCCTTATTTGCATGAGGACAGGCCAATCAGGGACCAGGATTGGGGACTTTGGTCCATATACGCCAGCTGCCCGCTCTGGCTCTGGGGACACACTTTCTCCTTGCACTGAAGACCAAAGACAGCGTCTCCCTGGCTGAAATGAAACGCTGAAGATGTCTCCCGGGAGCAGAGCAGGCGCGAACAGACTGGCAGAGGATGAAGCAGAGCAAAGCACAGCAGAAGAGAGCGGGCCAGCGTAGCTGGAGAGGGTCCTGGCCTCAGGGCAGCCTCAGAGCCTTGCTGTTTTCACAGCTGTGCTGTATCACAGCTGAGCAGTTCTACCGCAGCACCGTGTTCCTGTGCTCTATCACAATTGAGCTGTTTTGCACTGAATAAAGTTTCCTTCTTCACCGCAGCCCAAATTGGGGACTCTCGTTGGCACTGAATTGGTGCCAATGACCATCAGTTGACAGGCAGTTCAATGGCATTAGAGCTTTTCCTTCCAGTTCTGTTTTGTTTTTAAAATCAAACTCAGTCTAATATAAATTGAAAATCAATCCCACTGCAATATCAGAGGTATTAGCACATGAAACTCATTTAGGTAAAGAATGTTTTTAAATACTGGTGCCTAGAGCCACAATTTATTGCATTTACTAGGTGGTCTCTAATTATTATCCCATGGCTCTAATTTTTAAGCGGAACTCTATAATCTATTAACAGATTTTTAAAAGGAGCTAACAATCTTAAAAAAGCAATGGCCATAAGAAAAGTTGGGTTTTAGCATCAGCCCTGCTATTATAATTGACCATGAGACTTAAGGAAAATGTGTAATTTTACCATGTTTTGATTGTTCTATCTGTAAAATGACTGTACTGTCCTACCTATCTCTGAGATCCTTTCAAATATGAGACATTATGATTCCAGTTGATACATTCTTAAATCTGGATTAGAGCATTTGGATATTTTTAACACAAATATCTACCACTGCTATAGAGAAAGAATTGACCGCTATCATCCCTTCTTTAGCTATAAGTCTTTCCCCTCATTTCTGCCTCTCTCCACTTAGAATAATTATAGCAGAAATTATTTATTATGTGGTAGGTACATAGTAGTTTATATTCACTAATTTAACTCTTACCACAATTCTCTGAGCTAGATATTATTTCTCTTTTAAAGGTGGAGAAATAAAAGTTTAGGAGACCCAAGTGAGCTGTCCAATGTCATAGAGCAGGTATATGATGGAGTGGGACTCAGATACAGGCCTAGGACCCAAACTTTTACTTTAACTATGCTTTTGTGTTTCCACTTACTTAACATCTCTCTCTGCAAGGCTCAAGTCAAATTCATTTCCTCTATAATGCCTTTCCTTATCACTGCAGGCTGAAATGACCTATCCTTCTGTGCATACAAGTTTCTAACGCATTTGTTTTAGAGGTGTGTTTTTACTAAAATGTGAACTCTTCAAAGTTAGTAACAATTTCTTTTATTTTATCTGGTATAGAGGCTGGCGGAGTGGTTACTCAGCAAATGTCTTGCTATATATGAAAGAAAAAATACATGAATGAAATGGATATGAAATGGATATTAAACTCCTTATATATCCTTATGATGACAAATGACATCCTTGCATTATCAATAAAGTTAGACATCATCCAGCAGTATCTTCTGGATACAGACAGTAAGTTCTACAAGGGTAAGAACCATGTCACTATTTTTCAGCATCATGTTCCCTGTGTAGAGCTTGGTGCTCAGTATAAGAAAAGTAGATGGATGACAGAGGAAGTCATCTGTATACCCTTAATTTGTAAGGCTTTTCCCCCACTTCGTTTAAACAAACCTTTACTGAGGGCCTACTGTGTGAAAAACCCTGCTAAAAGCTTGTTTATACTCATTCCCCTCTTCCTTTAAACTTTAGAGGGAGAAAGAAAACAATTATGAGTTATACTTATGGAGGAAAAAAAACCCTAGAAAGCTGGAGGAAAATATAAGTACATTCAGTTCGTTTTAGAATATACATAAAATGGGGACTTCTAGTCAAGATGGAGGCAGAGGTAGACAGCTTTGCCTCCTCGTACAACCACAGACAGAATTACAACTAAACCTCAAAACACGTAACACCCAGAACTGTCAGAAAATCAAATGGTATAGAAGTCTGACAACCAAGGATTTAAGGAAGCCACATTCATTCAGACGGGCAGGAGATGCAGACACGGGGGGAGTGGAGAGGAGATGTAGCATGGCGTGGAGAGGTGGCGGCAGCAGCAGTGGAACGGGTGGTCCCACATTCACGTGCGGTGGATAAAAATCAGGAAGGATATCTTAGGAGCAAGAGATCCCAGTCCTAGGCCAGTTTGCACAGCCCAGGGTACCAGTGCTGGGAAGATAAATGCCCATAACTTCTGGCTATAAAAACCAGTGGGGTTTGGGGTCGCAGAAGAAACTGCCAGATTTTCAGGAGAATCTGCTTAAAGGGCCCTCACTGTCTCAGAATGTACACAAACCCATCCACCCTGGGATTCAGCACCAGGGCAACAGTTGGAAGGGTGCCAGTCAGATAGGGGGAGTGGGTGAAGTGACTAGAAACCAGGCAAGTGCTGGGCAAACTACCAGGAGCCAGGAATGGCACTGTCTCCTCTCCAAGCCCTCCCCCCAGAGAGAGCCACAAAGTGGTGAGGAGGGTTGCCCTGCCCTGGCGATTACCTAAGGCTCTACCCTACACAATTTACAGATGCCTTTACTACAATAGGCCATGCTATTAAGACAGGGAGTCAAAGCATCCCTAAATAATACACAGAAACAAACACAGGGAGGCTGCCAAATTAAGGAGACAAACATGGCACAAATGAAAGAACAGAACAAAACCCCAGAAAAAGAACTGAATGAAACAGAGATAGCCAACCTATCAGATGCAGAGTTCAAAACACTGGTGGTCAGGATGCTCAAAGAACTCACTGAGTATGGCAACAACATAAAGGAAGAAATGAATGTTACACTAAGTGAAATAAAAAATATCTACGGGGAACCAACAGTGAAGGGAAGGAAGTCAGATTCAAATCAGCAATTTGGAACATAAGGAAGAAATAAACATTCAACTAGAACAGAGAGAAAGCAAGAATTCCAAAAAACGAGGATAGTGTAAGAATCCAGGACATCTCCAAATATGCCAACATCCAAACCACAGGGATGCCAGAAGGAGAATAGGAAGAGCAAGAAACTGAAAACTTATTTGGAAAAGTAATGAAAGAAAACTTCCCTAATTTGGAGAAGGAAATAGACATACAAGTCCAGGAAGCACAGAGTCCCAAACAAGTTGGATGCAAAGAGGACCACACCAAGACATGTCATAATTAAAATGACAAAGGTTAAAGATGAAGAGAGATAAAAGCAGCAAGAGAAAAGAAAAGAGTTATCTAGAAAGGAGATCCCATAAGTCTATTAGCTGATTTCTCAAAAGAAACTTTGCAGGCAAGAAAGAACTGGCAAGAAGTATTCAAAGTGGTGAAAAGCAAGGATCTACAACCTAGATTACTCTATCCAGCAAAGCTATCAGTTAGAATGGAAGGGCAGATAAAGTGCTTCCCAGACAAGGTAAAGCTAAAGGAGTTCATCATCACCAAGACATTATTACATGAAATGTTAAAGGGACTTATTTAAGAAAAAGGGAATCAAAACTATGAACATTAAAATGGCAACAAATTCATGACAATCAACAACTGAATCTAAAAAAACAAACTAGGCAAACAACCAGAACAGGAACAGAATCATAGGTAGATTATTTAGAGGGTTATCAGCTGGGAGGAAAAAGGGGGGGAATGGGGGAAAATGTACAGGGATTAAGAAGCATAATTGGTAGGTACAAAACAGACAAGAGGATGTTAAGTATAGGAAATGGAGAAGCCAAAGAACTTATATGCACAACCCATGGACATGAACTAAGGTGGGGGGACTGCTGGAGAGAAGGGGATACCGGGTGGAGTGAGGCAAAGGGGAAAAAATTGGGACTGTAACAGCATAATCAATAAAATATATTTAAAATAAAGAATGCACATACAATGATACTGTATTTCCAAATGCATGTTCTTCTGTTTTGGGGGTTCACATATATAGATCTGGAGGAAGAAATGTTTTTGGGGCAAGAAGAGGGGCTATGTA